>PVMI01033464.1:0-16620 GCA_008528875.1 Aulacorthum solani | reverse complement strand
ATATATATATATAACGACGGCGAATTCTGAGAAAGAAAGACGAGAGATTTTTAAATTTGAGCGTGTGTGAGTGTAGCAACAACGGCGGCGTAGGTTGTTTTTTCCTCTCCCGCTCGCTCCGTCCACGTCCGTTCCCCCGGGTACGAGGCAGCACGCGCATTCCGGACGCAATTTAATTGGGATTATAGTATAGAGCACCGCCGCGCCGAGCTGCTGCGGTTGTTGTTGTCGTTGTTGTTGCCGTTGCGGTGGCAGAATTTAATCCTGCGTAGGCTTCCGAGTGTTTGCGACACGGCGGAGGAGAGTATATATCGATAAAGAGATTTTTAACAAAAAAATATAATGAAATCACGAAAACGTCAAAAAATAATTATATATATAAATATTGTGAAAAATACATTCGAATAGTGTAGACTACCCATTGGCCATTATGAAATATGTATACACGAGCGGGGACAACGATAAAAAAAATAATGATAAATAGATTCATATATTATCGAGTATATTATGTAACACACGGCGGAAAAAAAACATTTTTATATCTGCCCTCGTGTTTGTATGTCACAACGTCAAAAGCTTTGTGTACAAACATTTAAAAAAAATACATCATTTAATTGGGTACATTTTTAGAATAACGTAATTATAAATTGTGGATGAACACCACCGCAATGTGAACGCAGAGGGACACGCGTAAGACATTCTGTGTAATAAATTATACTTAAAAATATATTTTATAGGTAGTTAAACATGTCGAGGAATCTTCTTCATTAGAAAAAAATAAATGAGTTATATTTCAATGTTGTCAGAAAACCGGATATTTTTTCACGATTTTTAATCCTTAAACTATCATCACCACATGTGAGTGCATGCATGTAATGCAATATTAGACAGAAAACGACAAGAGCTTTAAAAAACACATTTAGGTAGGCACTTAAGTAAAAAAATTATAATAACGGTGATTTAGTAGATAATTGACGTATTTACCTATTTTTTTTTTAAATTTTGCATATTTAACCATAAAAAAGTATACGTTTTATAATATAAATAGAGATTATTAAAATACTTTGGTAGTCACCACATGATATTAATTCAAATTCGTTAATCTAATAGTTATACTGCTATAAAATAAATTAAATACCATACTTAATTCTAAATAACTGATCAAAATAAGTAATGCCATCGATGGGTGGCTTCGTCCGTCAAAAGTTTCAATTGAATATATTAACTCTTTTCATATTTATTTATTGTTTGCTACAGAATAGATTGTAAATATAGCATAAAGAAAAAAACCGTATACAATTCCTTTACACAACCAATATATAATAATAAAGTTTGTTAAATAATATGTGTTTGTATTGCATAAATACATTCTGTTTCAATTATTATTAAAATATCATACCTTATTTTAAATGTTGTTTATATTTAGGGTTCAAATTTGTTAGATCATCAACAAATATATTGAATAAATCATCAGCCATTCAAATTCAGCTCAGTAACACAAAGCGGCCAAAAAGTCTGGTTTTGTCTGAAACCCCAATTCCAACTTTCAGTCGCACTCTACCAGGAAAACTTTGTCCTTTATCAGGCGCCGTGCGATCTTTTCAAAAAACGGCTTTTCTACAACTCACCATAACCACTATGACGATAAATCACTATCCAATTCCATTTATTAGTTATTTAAATTCTGAGTTTGAAGATAAAATAAAATACAAGAAAGCTATCACTAAAACTCATTTAAAACCAGTATAAAATATAATTTTTATTTTAAATAAGTCTCATAAGAGGTATGGGAATGTATGTTGGAATACATGATATACGGAAAATAATCAATTATTAGATGAACGTACAAATATTTTATGAAAATTAATATAATTTTGGCAGTTCAACTTATATTTGTCCTTAAACATTCAAGAAATACTAAAGCAAAAAAAAATAATCTACGAGTTTTACAATGATGTGTTTTTCTTTTAAGTTTCGTATATGCAATCACTATAACCATTCAACTTTAAGGGTATAGAACAAGTGATCGAAAAAGTTTCATATATAAGTTCTTATATAAATTGGAAATTTAATTTAGGTATATTTAAGATAGGTAATTTATGGAATCCTAAAATCTTTTATAGCAATTTCATTTTTATAAACTTTTGTATTTTAAATGTGAAATTCAAGGAATACTGGAATTACTATAGATTTATTACAAGAATACGTACAAACCGATACAGAATTTATTTAGGTATAATATATGTATATAAATATATATATATGTACTTATAATAATTTTAAAATTAGCTTAAGCTTTCAATAACATAGGTATCTAATACTATATATACTTACGGCACTACAGTAAAACGAGCAAAATTAAATATTAAAAAAGACATTACTGTGAGTGGGTGTTATATGTGATACCATGGTAGTGTGAACGATTGTCAGGTGTCATTGATACGTAGCAGATTTATTTCAGGAGGATTACTGGTCGACAATAAACTTGTCCGTACGGAAAGCGATTAAATGGGCTCGCGAAAATACGGATATTGTGTCAATCTGTTTGTATAGACTTTTGTGTAAGTGCATTGTGTAGGCACATAAAATATTATTGCTAGAGTAAGTAAAGGAGGTTTATAAATATTTTAACAAAAGTATTTTATATTATATAAAAAAAAATATTAACAATAAAAGTGTTCTTTAGTAAAAACTAAAAAGCATTAAATATTGTATCCCAGAAGTTTATCCGATAGCTTATTTGGGAGGATAATAAGAGGCAACAAATGTTCCTGAATGACTGGTTATGAAAATATTAACTTCAATTTATTGAAAAACACGATCAGGACTAAGGCGTACGGAATGAGCAACGATATTTTGTTTACTGTTTACAACAAAGTTATTAACATTCAAATAAAACAAAAGGTCAGGGGTTGCCTATAACTTATAAATAAATTAAATCAAATATTCGTCTTGATAATAAAAAAAAAAAATAAAAAAATGTTATCAGATGTATAATATAAGATCAATAACGAATAATTAAATATGATATGAGCAATAGGTTTACTTCCCAGACCTTATTACTTATAAGTTATAACATTATATATCTAATTCATAAATTCACAGTGCTTTGACAATAATACGTCATGTTCACTTTATAGATATGTTTGGTCAAGAAACCACAAAGCAAAGGTTACCGTGACTCATAATTTTAGTTATCATTATTTTAAGTACATATATTTTTATATATTTTTACAAAGGGAGTAAACGTCATTGTAACAGGACACGCTGTCAAAACAAAAGAGGCTCTCATTATTTTCGCATAATAGAAATGCTAATTTTGAACATAAACTCGGGAAATAAATAAATTAAACTCTCAGTTTGATGGCGGTAACAGCGGTGTCAATATAAATAAAGTATAAAGGGACAGAAGAGGACGCGGGGACAAGAGAAAAAGGGTTGAAACAAGAGTACATTTTTTTTACAAAACCATTTGTTTGGTTTTTGTAAAAATATGGAGCATGGATTTTTTTTTTTGTTTGTTTGGGAAAATAATGTAATAGACAGACAAACAGACATACCCTACCGACGTTATATACATTCATTAATACATATATAATTTACAAACATAAACAACACAAAATATATTTTATATACGTTTATATTAAAAGTAAAACATACCAATTTAGGAAAGCTAACTGCGATCGTGCTAAATTTTCGGTTTTAGCGTATTAAACAATATATTTATTATAATTCTATACACAATTTTAAATGAATTTGATACCTAACCTAGTTTATTATATTTATGTGTAGAAAGTTAAATAAATGAAATATCTTAATTTTATAAATAATTGATATGATATTTTTTAAATTTTTAAAGAACTTGTGTATTGGTAGGTACTTAATTTTATATTTTTCAATAGCTACTGGTTATATAGTATGAATTTACTTTTATGCTTTAACAGCGTCATTATAAAATTGTATATTTTTATCTATTCAACTTCAACGATCAAAATAATAACAATGTTACGAATAGTATTGATCTTCTAACTAACCAAATAAACTATATGTACTAATGTAACTACGGACGGCCGGACACAACGAGGGTAGTAAGAGGTATCTAACCTTATGTTTAGAAACTTGAAATTGCTAATAATTATTTAATAACGATCAAGAGTATCAAAAACATCTTTGTTATCGATGTCGATGTAATACTCTTTTCATGTGTTACCTCAGAAGAATGCAACCACAATATTTTAGAGTGAGACATCAGTTTTAAATTATTCATCACTAATTTCTCGGAACTACTATCAAAATTTATTATAGTTACATATAAACGTAAATACCGCTTTACTATTTTGTGACTATCCAAATATGAAATTAAACGAAAACATTTTTAATCAATCAATAAATGACACAGCAAATGTACGCGATGTTTTATTAAAAAAAAAAACAATTTATTTGATGAATGGAGAAAAATCTTGGCTAATAGCCAATATACTATAAAAAGGAATAAGCAACTAATCAAGAACACACATGCTTTACGAAATTATTTAATACACGGATTTTTTAGGTATACGAAGAATGGTTGTAGAACTGGTTGAATTAATTTGGGTTTGTACTAAAAAGGTATAAGAATGACATGAATAAATGTGTTTGAAAATAAGTGCAAAAAAATTTTAGAATCAGGACGTTAAAAAAAATGGGGATATTATGGTATATCAGTAAACAAACACATTTTTGGAAGTTTATCCAGTAATAACTGTACGCATATGAAGCCGAGTGACAATGTACATAATCAATCTATAATATAACTATTATATTCTTTGTAAGTCACAGATAAATCGAAAGAAATATAACTATAATTATATTAATTGTACTCCGTGATGAATTTTAAATATGTGAAATAAAATTTAAGTACAATTACGTTAGTATAATGTATAGGCAAGTACAATTATTTCAGCACAGCTGGTTTAATATTTATTATTTTCATTTCATGTATGTAAATAATGAATATAGGTATTAACTTCATAACAAATGAGGAACATCATATTATAAAACATTTATTTTTAAATATTGACAGTATCTATAGAGTTTACACTAAAGAACAATAAATATTTTTAACAATAATTCAATATAATTTAGTTCAATATCCAGAATATACCAGCTGGTATTGATCTACTATACATGGACCCTTTGATGAACCCATTTATCAATTTAATAACCAAATTCCAGTTATTGTAACATATGCATGTAATAGTGTAGTTCATCTGAATATCTTTATTCATGATATAAATAAATAACAAATTAAAAATAGTCGAAGTTATTTTGAATCCAAACATTTTTATGTATCAAATAATACTTTTGTTTCAGGTTATGCACACAAATTATTTAATGAAAGTCGTTTCATAAAGTTTCATTATTTGTAAATACAATTCATATAAAATCGAGCATAAAATAATTAACAGTAATAAACATTATATAAGTTGAAGTAAAACTGATATACAATGTTGAATACTTGTATATTATAATATTTAAAAAAAAATAAAATCAACGAGAAACTATCCTTACAAGAATCTAGAATTGAGGCTATACTTTAAAATTGCAAAAGAGAACAAACTACCTACCAAGTTAGGTATTTAATAAAAGCAACACAATTTTATTAGGTGTAAGTACCTATATAATAGAAAAACTAATAAGCGACATAATATATTATTGATCATATGATATTATTTTCACTTTGATATTTTTTTGGTTCAATAATTGTGATTTACCTATAATATTTTGATAAGAACAACCATGGATCAATAATAAAAATAAAAAAAAATTATAATAAATATTCTAGTATAACTTTATTATAGATACTGGTTTAAATAACATAGGTACCAAAGAGGTAGACAATTAAAATAAAAATGTCTTCACGATGTCTGTTTTACATTTGAATGTCGGTCGATTAAACGTGACACGCAAATTAAACTGAGGTGACTGTACCAGAACCAAAAATGCAAATCGAGTTATTTCCTGCATAGTTATCACGGTGTTTTGGTGCTTCAGAATTGTGGGCAGGGCATTTTAGAGTGAAGAGGGGCGAGGGGTGAATTTGTAATTGTGTTGGGACTAGGTTTTGTCCCCGTAAAGGAAGGAGAGGTGAAAAAAGTCCCGGGCATCATTGAACGATGGCGACGATGATGACCCAGCAATGAAAAATGATTCGCAGGGGCTGTGCAGACAACAAGGAAAGGGAAAGATACAAAGGTCGGTAGATGTCTGACAGGTGGACCTTTTTCAGGACTTTTGGGGTAATAATTGCTTAATTTAAAAACGTCAGTCACCACGATGAAAAATAACCCAATGACAAACAAGACACCACTACTGTTGTATTAGTAGGTAACCTTCCTTTAGAGCACTTTTTAATCCGTCTTACATTTTTTTTTTGACAATATTTATGTACACTGTATCAAATGACTGATAAAATATTTTATGCATTAAAAATAGACGAAGGTACATTTGTAAATTAAAAAAATTTATTGACAAGTGTTAGCATTTATTTTTTGTTCAAACTTTATTAAAATCAATACAACTATAATTTGAACATTTATCCTAACTTATAACCTATTATAGTTATTCAGTAGTTAGGTACGTATATTATTATGATACAAATAATTTATTAAAACTTAAATGATTAAATTCATATATAATATAGTAATTTTGGATGCATGCCTACATTATTTTAACTGTAAAATTATACACTTAAAATCTATTATTGTAATACGTTTATCATAATCTTAGTCTCGACTATTATTTTGATTAACCAGCCGACATTTTTAATTAGGCCATTGCATTTAAAAATAATAAATTACCATTATATATCTTATTGAAATATTAGTGATCTAAGATAGGTTATATACAGTATAAGCAATAGATATATTATTCACCTATATTCAAATAATAGTAATTATAACTAAGCAGCATAAAACGTTTGGTTTAAATGGTTGAATTTAAAATAAACAACAATAACAAGTTTCAAAATCTAAAGAACAATGAGAAATAATTATGGCATAGTTATTAGTTCATTGGCTATGATATACTTTTTAATTAAATGAATAATGTAGGTATATCTTGTTTTTTGGAGTACTACTATATCATAATTTATAATTTAAAATATAAATAGTTTATCCACTTAATATTAACTGTCTATATCAAAGTATTAAGTTGTTTGTGCCAAGTTTTTACAATGCGCGTTTATAGATGGAATCTATTACAAGAGGTAAGAAAACACGTTTTCCAAACACCTGTACAAGTCAAAGATAATTAATCAGAATTTTGAATACCGTAGTCTATATATGATATCATCTCTATAAGTGAAGGTTCGCGAACCTTATTCGTGTGAGTTTCAATTCCCATCACGCTGATCCGGGAACCACTGTTATTGGCGTTGTTATGGAAATCTGACGGATAAAATATCAAACGGGTTTGTGGAGAGAGAAATACAAGAGCGAGGGGAACACGTTTGGTCCGAGTCAATTATTGACCAGCTTGGATATAATATTACACTATGCGAGACCATCAGCATCCACAACAACATGTCGTAACGAACAAAATGGTATATACATATACAGTGATCCGATAGTTAGGTAATAAAATAATACAACCTCCAATAGCGCAGGAATGGCCGGTCGGTCGTGCACACATAGTTTCCGCTTCATTATTGGCGAGCTTGAACCACTCTTCATTATTATTATTACTATTATTATAATACACCTGATGATGGCCTGGTTTTTAATTAAAAAATAATAATAAAAATAGCGAAATAAATTGAAACCACTGGGTATAATAACGAGATACAAGAGAGGCAGAGAGGAACGATAGGAATTCCAACCTGTGTATGATATTGTTGCAGAAGAATGCCGGTAAAATGTCAACGCATACAAGGGTTACCATGCAATATATCGGGTACGAGGGACTTGAATGAAAAAATTCCTACCTGCATTTACTATTTACCGATGCAAACGCTGATGGAAGGGGAGAAATGGAAAAATGCTTTTCGTAGTTTTTACTTTTTGTTTCAAACATACAATACCTACCAATTCTCCACAGTACTTTTTTACTATAATATTATACTTGTGCATATTTTAAATTAAAAATCAAAAAATATAAAATAAATTGTAGGCAGTTATCGCCAAAAAATCGTGGTCTTAGATTAGAAACTGATTGAAGACTACAAAAATACTTTTACACATTAAATTGATGTTTTAACCCAGCATTTTCATTCATAATCTAATGTACCTATTTACTGTGAGACTGAAACAACATACAGCTGTTTGTTTACCAATACAATTTTACATTTAACATTTTTGATATAATTCTGCATAAGCAAATGTCATATGGCTTAATAATACAATGAATAAACATAATACCTTTTATACTATACTACATCCTATATAATAATATAGATTTTATATTATAGAACAAAAAGTACACAAGTTACATGAAATTTAAATATAAATGAGACAAGTACGCCGATATTAACCAAAGTCCATTTTAGCGTAGGTAAAAAGTATAATTCGAGTATAATATAAAATATAATAATAAAATGGATATTTTACTTTTAACTAAGTATTGAAAACTGAGTATGGTATTTACTATTATTATTATTACTTATTACCTGAAATAATATAAAATAATATATCTCAGAAATAATTCTAGAAAAATATAATGTAGTTTTGAGAGGAAT
Organism: Aulacorthum solani; assembly: GCA_008528875.1. Classification (NCBI taxonomy): domain Eukaryota; kingdom Metazoa; phylum Arthropoda; class Insecta; order Hemiptera; family Aphididae; genus Aulacorthum; species Aulacorthum solani. The sequence continues at coordinate 7,907 of PVMI01033464.1, read as the reverse complement.
GTTTTACAAAATGTATAAACTATTTATTTAACTCTGCACTAACATTTTTATTAGTTTCAACTAATGGATATTAGTTATTAAAATAATTGTAATAACTATTAAATAATAGATTAAAACCATATAAATTAAAGAGTATTCCTCGCTTGACTTTTAAATCCCTATCTCCCTTTGGTACTTGATATTGTATTGACCTTCAAAACTAAAGTCAGTTATGTCCCTTTGGGATAAATATTTTTTTTCAACACAGTACAAGTTTTAATAACACGTGTAAATATTAATTCAATATTATATTTTTATATTTTATACGGACAGCGTGATACAATATATAATAATATGTTAAATACGAAAATGAAAAATAGCCAAGTTTAAAAATATATGTGAGAGTGTTGACCAATGAATTAAGTGATTTAATAATAATTGTATTTAAATAGGTAATAGGTATATTATGTATTATATAATATAAATAAATATATCTTTGTAAATTAGATTTAAGGTGATTTGAAGAAAATTTAAAACAAAAGTGCGAAGAGTTAAAACGGATTGAAGCTGTAATATATTTCAAAAAACCTAATATCAAAAGAAAAAGAAAAAATTAAAATAGGTACTTCTGGAAAAAAAAATGAAATTTCCAATCAATCTAAATTTTAGTTCACTACCTACGTACTGATTAAGTATAATAATATATTGTAGGAAAAAAATGTGTTGTTTAAAAATAAATAAAATGCAGACATCATATTATAGGTACGTACATTTTATTTGAACAATACAATAATATGATGCGTACGCTTGTTATTAATAGTCAATATGAATCTAATTAATAGTAAGTATAGTTTTCATAAACCATCATAAACACAATGTGTTTGTACGTGGGTATCATATTAAATTTATCGTGGTCTACCAATATGTATCGTTAAATTCAGTCGTATTAATCATTATAGAAGTTGAAAATAAATTTATATAGGTATCCACGTTTGAAGTTTATATATATACATACATCCCGAATAGGTGAATGTATATTTTACTTATTATGAAAAGTTATAATAGTGTATAGAGTTCATCACTACAGTTGATAAAAGTTTCAAACCTAATTATTTTTATTGTTTCAGTTAAATTTAAGAAAAAAAAACAAAGGTAGATTATCATACACAAATACGCAACCAATTAACACTGTTAATAAGACGATAACTTTTCATCATATTTCTAAATAGTTCAACATGCACACGCGCACATGTGTGTGTTTGTGACAAAGTCCGTCTCATTAGGTCTCATAATACTGCTATAGGTATGGATTTACTAATCTATATTTAGATTTTTTGCTCTTAGACTTTTCAATTTTTCGTTAAAGAGAAAAACATTATTTTTTTCCCTAAACACAAAATCTACGTGACTTGCCGTTTGTACGTATTTGCATTTAATGCGACGTACTTGATAGTAGGTATAGTACCTATTTAATATATTAGTGATACCTTGTGGATACACGATACCATTATTATTATTATTATTTTAAGTAGACACACTCGTGTTATTGAAACGGTCACAATTCCTCGGAATCGTATCGCGATCGGAAGGGAAAAAAATAATAAATAAATAGATACGAGGGCTGCGGCGGCAACGGCGTGAGAGCGTGCGAGTTTCGCGCGACCGCCGTGCTCCGAGTTCGTGACGATGCGACTGCTAAACGAATTAACAAGTATAACACTATATCGGACAAGTTTGCCGCACCGCCGGTGCTATAGTTTCCCACCGCCGCCGCCGACACCAACAACAGCGGCGGCGGTTGACCCGTCCACCACCGTCGTCACCACCCCGCCGCACCCATCAAACTCGCTACCCTCCCGCCAACACCCACCATCGCACTCGCTACCCATCCGTCCCATCGTACTCTCTCGCCCACCCGCCCGACCTATGTACAGCACCACCGCGTCCATCTCGGCCGTCCGCCCGTACCGCCGGCGTTGCCATGGTGACCGATACTGTTGTACACATCAATATTCTTTCCTGCCGCCGCCGCACGGAGCTTCGCCGACGACGACGACGACGACGCCACGCCGCGGGCCCACCCCTTCTTCACCGCCGTCCACCGTCCACCGTCAGACCGTCACACCAACAACACGCCGCCGACACCGGCGTCCCTTCTTTTACTGACTCCGGAATAATGCATAAATTAGTGTAGCGACCAAGACCGGGACACACGCGCGCGCGCTCCCGAGGCTTCTGTGTGTACAATTTTCACGAAAATCGTCGTCGAGCTTAAAGAAATCGCGCTAATTCGTATTATATTCACACTTTTTCCCACAATTTTTTCCCAACAAAAAAGAGCGTGGCACTAGAGCTCGGGACGTCAAGTGCAATTAAAACGAGAGTAACTCCTGACGCGATTATAGAAGTACGCCAATTTGGCGGCTGCACTTGGCTAAATTAATTTTTTTATTATTATTATTATTTTTTTTAATCGTTCTATTTATACAGGTGTATAAGTTATACGCGATTCGTCGATAGCGAAAGTGCCTATTAACTCGAACGAACACCGCACATATGTACAGCAGTACACGAGTACGCACGCAACTTAATTTATACAGCTATATAGGTGTATAGTACTACATACATATAAGCGTTATACACCATTAGTTCGTACCTACGAAAGTTTCAGAGTAATTATTTAACTTCTGATTTAATTTTGAGTTAACGGAGAGGAAATATCGCGACATTAATAATGCTTATCGGTTAATTCTATTACACGCACCTACCTATATAATAATAACACGAAGCTACGAATCCTGGTCGATGTTTATTGATTCAACTACTTGACTAGATACCACAAGTCCACAAATATTGGATACGATAATTATGTAAATAAAACCGAATATTTGAATCGAAAAGTTATTATATTAGCTGTGGCTAGTGTAATATTTTTTTCGATATAAAACTACAACAATAACTGTATTGTCAATATTTTTATTTAACTAATTACATTATTATTTACATTAGACGGTTGAAAACGGTTAAAATGTTGCATGTATGTAATATGATAGTAAAATTATTTTGATTATATTGACGCAGAGACTGTAGAGTTCACCACGTAGTACAACAATTTGAATAATAAAAGAAAAACAAATAATGGGAAATTTACATAAATATAACAACAGATCTTTTGAAAAGTAACACAAGTATTGTTCATAATTATTATGTCATGTTCACATTATGTAACACAAAATAGTGTATTTACTAGGAAATGTTTCAATGAAAAATGGGGGTTATTAATTATTTCCACGATTTAACTAAAATGTTTGGATACTGGCGGTTTGTGTTGTTACTGGTTGTAGTGTATTCAACAATGATTTAGAGAAGTTCGATATTTTGTTTATTATTTTTGAATACTTATAGGTATCTACATATTATTATTATGTACCTAATAAAAATATGGATAATAACTTATTACTAGTTTATTAAAAAAAACTATGTATATTATAAGCGGTTAATTTTAACCCATTAATAATTTTAATAACTGGATATGAAAGGCCAAATGCTATAGAATAGAAAGGATCATAGGATTATGATTTATACGTTATTACAGTCAAACTTTCGGTTAATCTCTTTAATTCTGCTTCAGAGTTGATTCAGAAAAAATAACCTACAGTTTATGATGCATACTGAAATTGAACAACGATACACCAAACACGATTATCATCGTAATTCAATTTTAAAATTAAATCCAAGGTACCGATATTATATTTAACAGATGTAAAAATGTTGAATGATTGACTAAAATTATTATTTTTTATTTTATTCATTAAGGGTGACTACCTAATAATTTGCCTAATTTTCAGATTTAGACAAAACGATATTTATAATTATTTCAGTAATTTATCATTAGGTAAGTACATTTTATTGATTGATATAAAAGATTTTACAACAGGTATTGTATATGAAATCGGATAATATTATGCATAACCCATAAAATGTTAAATGTAAAAACTGTTAGGTATTGCCATTGATTAATGTAATATAATTTAAAATAACAATAATTGTAAAGCCTTAAGGCTGATATCCACAATACAATCCAAATTTAAAAACTATAAAATAATATTAATATTCAAAATGTATAATATCTTACATAATAATCCACAATAAATAAACTTAATACATTTAATGTAACTATCCACTTTTAAATTTTTAAGTTTATACATAATATTACGGTACTTATATCCTTCATAAATTCTATGAAAACGTTGAAAGTTTAGAGATGTTTGAAAATGTGTTATAGAGTATCGGACAACCTTCACTTGTAAAAACCCAATATAAGTTAACTTTCATATAGATGAACCATTTAAATGAATTTATTAGTTTTCAAATTATGTAAGAAAAAATCAAATTATGTTTAAACGAGTGAAAACGGAAATAAAAGAATAATTACTAACGGCTAAAATATATTAAAGAAGATTTTCAATTTTATATGGTATTAAAAATGCAATAGACACCCAGGCACAAAGAAAAATTGTTCTAGTTGATTACTATATATGTAACTACCTATGAAATAAAAATAATAAAATTACAAAATTATGTTAATTTGACCACTTATTTTTATGCTCTTGTTATTGAACTTTTAAATATACATAAAATACATAAATATAAAGTATATTATTCTAGTATTTTTATAAAAAATTAAAATGAATATAAAATACAAAATACCGTAAGACAAATTATAACATATCCAGTATAAATTGATATAGACTAAATAAAATAACAAAATATTACATGAAAATGCAATTATAAAAACAATTTTTTTAATTATTGTACCTAATGCTTTTAACTATTTATTAATTAAATTTATATAGCCATTATTTAATTACAAAAAAAAAAACTCCCTAATAATACTAAATAATATAGGACAGTGTTCAAATTAGATTACTACCTATGGTAAGTCTCCTTGTAACCGTGGCAACAGATTAACAATCTTTGAAAACTTTTACTGGTGCGAAGAACAAAATTAATGAAAGTGCAAACTCGTGTTTTCACAAAAAACGTCTTTACCAGTTTTTGTATATATATTAATTTTTAATATTTTAATGTTATACAAACATTATATTTATATATTTATACTGTCAAATACAAAATTATAGACTTTTTTTTATAAATTAAAATGATGTATATTTTAAATATTCATAAATTGAAGAAATATAACACATTTAAAGTCATATTTAAGAATTAATGTTATTCCTATGTTTGAATTTCAATCGACTATAAAAAATTTAAATACCTAACTTTACATTGAACTTTTTTTTTATTTTCACTTTAAAAATGTTGATGAATCTTGTACTTATTAGTTGTTGAAACTCGGGGTGTTGAAATCAAACATTTGATAATTTTTTAACCACAAAATTTACAATATGTTTTGTAAAAAATTGAACTTGGAATTATTACAAAAAAATATGACCCCACATTTTTAATTTTTTTAAGAAAAACTTCTGTGTGACCTTTTATTAAACTTCTAAGCACTTTTACTAACAAATAAACATTTTATCAAACATAAATCGAAAAAAAAACTGAAAACTTCGATTTTTTGTAGAACATTTCAAATGTTTGTGAATAATAAATATCATAAACTATTATTAAAATTTTTTATATCTAGAAAATACTAAAATAAATATTTTTTGAAAACCCCAAGGCTTCGGTTATTCATTTTTGAATTACAGCAAAAAAAAATCGTTCTTGTTGAAAATTGGTTTTGGGTCATAATGCTTACTTTGTTTAATCAAAATTACCAACTAAATCCAATTTTCTACAAGGGACCACCCTTGAAGTTGAAGATCGAAGCATTTTCCCTAGTATAAAGTGTACCTATATTTACAAAAATATTTGTATTTAAAACACACAGCATTTTAAAGCCAATGTATTTATCACTCTACTCGAAATCTAAAAAGCCTTATAATTTTTAAAGAAATATAGCGGTTGTGATTGGCTTGATAATAATACCCATGCATAAACATATATTTTAGGGAATTAAAAGGAGCAAACAATCGTTTAGTTGGAACTAAACAATATTAGCATATGAATAATAAGAATGATGCAATATATTTTCACTATACAAAAATGTCAATATAGTTTAATTTTATTGATGTTGACCTAGGTGAAACACACAACCTCAAAAGGACTTTAAAAAGGAATTTGTAAATTAGCAGAAACTAGGAAGTTTCAGGTTTTTAATCTTACTTATCTACTCTAATCCGGTTCGGAATTAAGTTTAAAAGACTTAAAAGTGTTAGAACATAATTCAAAACATATAATACACTTTTCTAAGATATCTTCCAATGTAGGTAGTTTAAATTAATCAGTCAAGACTCAAAGACTTCTGATTTATTATTTTTTTACACTAGTAAATGAAAAATATGTTTGTAGTTACAAAACATTTTGACTATTTTTCACGGTTATTATCGAAATTAAGGTTTATAATACATATTTGAAAACAACATATTAAAAAAACAAATCATAATTCTATAGTACCTAAGGAATAATTCGTACAAAATAAACTGTCAAAAATACACACAATGGATGCAAATAGTACGAATAAGTAATGATATTACTTCTGTTATGTTCAAGAATACGGTCAACTTTTTTTTTTTTTTAATGCTTAAAAATACTAATTAAATCAACTATTTATGTAACTAATACACAGTTAAGTGCTAATAAACCCTTTGAAATTCAAACAAAAGCGAAATATTCAATGGATCATTCAATGTAAATAAATACGTTATTTTTCACTAGTCATGTACAAAATTAAGTTGAGAAATAAAACGCATTAGTCGTTAAAAATTGCAGAATAATTAAGTGCTCAGTTTTTTTTCTCATTTAGCCTTAGCTAATGATTCCTCTTTTTGTGGTCGATTCAAAAGATAGATTAATGATATGCGCCGGCAGCGTCAGGGGAAAAAAAATTGGACAAATTACTCGAAAAGGTTTGGAATGGTAAAAAGAGGGAAAAGAATAACTCACAGGGGCAGAGAGAAAAAAAGATACACCTCACTCTATCACTAAGTTCGATTGTATTATATATTTGAGAAGAAGGCGAATAAATCAACGTCCCGCGAATGGTGCTGAATAAGTTCTATTTTAAGGAGACCAACGCGAAGAAAGTAAAGGAAACTCATCTTTTTCTTTACGAAACGTTGCAAGAAATAAATTTCACTTTAAAAAGAAAAACAGGGACCGTACGAATCCGAAAGGGTTGGCATCGGGGGAATTAACAAGAAGTATATATTATAATAATATATATATGTATAATAAACAGTTTACAATACCTATCTAAAACTAATATTTTTGCATGATACACAGCTTTAACGAAATAGGTATTAAATTGACATATTGAAACTCGGAACACGACTGTTTTCAAAAATACAATTTATACGTTTTCGTAATTTACCACGAAATAAAAAAACATAACCTACACGTTTTTAGCCATATTTGTTTGTAATAATCGACCACCAAACAATAGTGTAATGGTTCATACATATTTATCGCCTCTGTACGCCTATAAAGAGATATCCCCTGGTGCGATATATGGATGTACCTTTTGCTATAACACTGTACTGATTCTTACATAACTTTAAACACAATCGCATTATTGTGGTTCCCACCCCTGGGTCCCTGCATCATGATTGTGTCGTTTGCATAACGAGTTTCTAGATACCCTCCAAAGTAAAACATTTTCGCTGTTTTGCCCTATGTGCGTTATTATTGTATATGCATCCTTATACAAAATAATATGTTCAATTTTCATGTATAAATGAATGCATCGCCGGAAAGTAAAAAAAATGTTGTCTTCCCGGCCCTAAGTTTCCTATACTTCATGAACATATTATTGTAAACGTAGTTGTCCAGTATATTATTTTATATGAGGGCGGAAGGGCGTG
>PVMI01033457.1:0-17041 GCA_008528875.1 Aulacorthum solani | reverse complement strand
GGTGGTATCAGGTACCTACGTCACAACGCCCACGCGTAAACTTTAAACAAAAAATATAATATATTATCGTAAGTGCATTGGACCACCTACGTAGCAGCGGTTGCACGTTGCGTTGCGTCACAAGGGTAGGAATAAGCGTAGGCGACGGCAGTGACGTCACGACCGCGTTTCTGACGTCACGGCCATCATCCCCTTCTACCTTTCGTTCTACAATGACGACGACGATTAAAAATTGCTATCTCCCCTCCCCTCTCTTCTCACGTATTCACGACCACTATATTTCGACAGAATTTGTGTATGTAGGTACCTACTTTCGCCGTCCGCAGCGACCGCAACCTTTGTGAGCACGCATCCGTCACCTTCACTGCTGCTGCAATACGCTGATAAACACGATATTATTGAAAAAAAAAATCCGAAGTGACGGCCGAGGACATTTGAATAAAACGACTACAACTTCTGCCACTATATAACTACTAGTTCGTTATGATGTCATACAGGGTGATTCACCAAGCAGGCTCACCCCCATTATTTTCTTTAATCATTAATTTATTCGAATTCTAATTTTCGAAATTTTTGCTATATCAAAGACCTTTTTTTTAAATTCTTGAATTTTTTTTGTACTGGTTAAGGAGTGTCGGCCAGTGATACAAACTTTTGTTTTTCAAATAAGAACCCCTCCTCTTTTACTGTGAATTAATAAGTGGATAGTTTTTTTGAAAATCTTGATGTACCACATTCAAAATTCGAATAGATAGTTTCTTGGTTATTAAAATGTGTGTATTAAGGATAATAGTCCTTAAACCTGTTTTTACACAAATATAAAATAAACGTGAAATTGGATTTAGTATGCATTGCACTTAGGCCATTCTTACAAATTTTTAATATCAATAGATTTATATTAACTACTACAATTTTCAAATCACCATAGCCCCATATTTTATAAACTTTATAGTACCTTTTATCCTTAGAACACAAATTTAAATAACTCAAAACTATTAGTACGAATTTTGATTTTGATACTTTGAAAATTTCAGAAAAACTACATATTGTATAATATTATATAGTTGAATAGGCGTGTTCTCATTTGAAAAAAAACAGGAGTTTATATCTTCACAAAACACTCCTTAAGTAGTAAGAAAAATCTCAAGAATTTTAAAATATGGTCTTAAAGTACTCGTATATTTAAACATTGAAAAAATCAGATTTTGAACAACTGTAGCATTATTAAAGAAAAAAGAGGGGCGTGCATGCTCGGTTAATCACCCTGTATATTGTTTATTGTTTGTATATCAGTGGGAGATTAATATACCGTCTGCATGATTTGTTAAATATATAATATTACGATATATTGTTTTTTTTGTACATAGGTACCGATTAAGTGAAATGTAAAAATAATTTTTTACATAATCGTCGAGGTAATGCAGATGAATGGCTGGCAATGCTGCTCGACACCAAACGATATACACGACTAACACATGGAAATATAAAATATAACAATACGAAACAGGCGGAGTTGGTACCTCATATATTATATACGTTGATATCAACATGATATTAATATTGATATCAGCTCGACGTGCAACATAGCAGTACACAAATGTATAACAAACAGAACAGTACAGGGAAAAAAGGTAAAACAAATTGCATATAATATTAAAATGTTACGTAATCAATTATGACTTAGTACACGAGAGTGCAGTTGTTGGGGTGCGAGGTCGCGGGGTGCGAGTGAACAATCTGTCAATCGATCGCCAACGTGCAACACGCTAATCGTTACGCCATCGAACGGAAGTCAACTGCAGTGGACACCAGCGGTGTGAAACATATATATTTTTTTTTTGGGGGGGGAGGCAAGTCATTAAACGCCTAATATTAAAATCATTAAAAATCCAAAAACAAAGTCGAATAAATAACATGCATCGTGATAGGAAAAAAAACTTCTCGCTCCATCCCTTTCAGGATATGATGTGGATCAGTGGATATGAATATATTATGATGTGCGGTTTTCGAGCGGTGATCGTCCCGAGTGGACCCGACGACTCATCAACGATGGGAAGCATAGGATCCGAGAAGAGGGTTGTCGTGCCCCACGTGTGCCTGTTTAAGGGTAGGTACAATTTTAATTGGAATTCGGAGTCATGTAGACGTCGTCGCCGTCGAACAAATAAGATAATAACATATTACAATATGTATTATTCATATTATTACGTGATGGATATTTTTGGGAAGTGGAGTGAATTCGTGTGTAAAAAATCAAACACTGATTTCTTGTTACGGGTCCGAATACAATTATTTAAAACACGACACGTGTATCGTACAAACGCCCGTGTAGGCCGTTTCTGGTTGAAAGGAGGGGGGGAAATAATGTTTTTCTTAAAGTATTAAATCGTTTTTTATAGACCGTTGTCCATATTGCGTGTACTTATCACGCGATAAATACAATTATTCCGTGTTATAACAATTGCAGTACAACCGTACAGCTGTATAATGGCGAAATTTAACATTTTCAATGCACATTATATAACAATATGCACACTATTGTTGATCAAGGTCTTGTGATTATTTAATTCTATGACGTACAGATTAATTATTATTGATTATTGTCGTAATATATTATTATTGAGGCGTTGCGTTGTACCTATTATTATAACATAGCTTATAAATTATAACTATGTATATTATGTTACCAATAAATTATAATTTATATTAATTATTACCTATACTAACATTAACGGACCACGATCTACCCGATTGTATGAAAACATTTTTACTTTATTAAAAGGTTATTAATTCCTATGTAAAAATGTACTAATTATTGTACAACCATATATGGGCATCTAATTATTTAAACTATAGAATTACAGTGGTTCTCAAACTATCGTTATCGAGTATCTCTGGTGGTAGTAAGGTACGGAAGGCTATATGTGGTATGTAAGTGAAAGGAGTGTGGTAGTGGTACGGAAATTAATAAATAAATATTTTAACTGTTTTTAACGGATCTAACATATTTTAGATGTCTTGTGCAAGTAGATGCTAAATACTACTGAATGATAATTGTTTTACATTTTATCATTGTAATAAACTCATTGCAATCTTGAATAATCCTATTTTTAGTCATAAGTGGTACTTGACTGATACTGAAGCTCTAAAATAAGAGTACAATGACCTATGCAATAGAATATAATATTTAATGTGCAAGTACAAAACCAAGAAGAGTTTAAACTTTATAATTGCGTCATAATCCATGTTCGAATTTTACTGAATATTATATAGTATAAAAATTACGATATATTTTTCTAAAATAATAATAATAAAACTATAATTTGTTTTAAATGTTTTAATATAATTTTTCGTGGTAATACCTAAAGTATTCACGATGTACACTAAAATGATTATTATAATAATAGTTTTATTTCTAGGAATATATTTTACTAACAAATTTATATTCATTTTGAATTATGAGCGGAGAGGAGACCTCTTGTTTTTTAATAATGCATTTCTTGTGTTCAGTGCACATTTTTTTGGCTTAAGATGGTCATTAAGTTTAAATATAAATTATAGCTACCATACAAAATTCGAGTTTAATTTCTAGATTCAGTTACAAATATAACACTTGATATTATCAATAATGTATTATTATGCTATAATATAAAAAAAAAAACAATTGAAAAGTTTATTTATTTTTTAATTTTACGTTTTTGGCAAAATTATTGTATACATAATTTATATCATAGTTCAATCGTCAAAATAAAAATAATTTAGTAGGTACGTTTTATTTGTAAAAAATGTAAAACTGTGTGTGAAACTGCGATATATAATATGTATGTACTATGTGTATATTATATTTTGCTCAGTGTAAAAATTCAGACCTCGATATTCGTTATGGACTTCACAACAAGCTCAGTCACGGCCATAATATTATCATCATTATGGGTAATTATGCACTTAGCAAAACACTAGGTCACACACGCCGCGTGCGATCGTCTAATCATCTGCCCGGGCTTCCCTTTCCTATTTTTTTAACGCCACTCTCACTGCAGGGCTTCCCAAAACGGATGTTGACGGCAGTTTTACTTTTACTTTGCTAATATATATTTATATATTTTTTAACGATGACTAGAGACGGGACTCCTAATGAATAATTCACAAATAAAAATCACATAGACATGGAAGTATAAGTATATTATTATTATAGGCATGGTGGGCGTTTTTTTAAAGATTTTATCGCTTGAAAGATTAGATTGTATCAAAATGTTAACAATTTACAAAGACTATAATGAGTTCAATAACTTGATTCCATATTTTGATGAAATCTAATTTAAAACAATAGTTTATTTTACCAAAATTATTATGCCAATCCTAGAATACCTCATTTTCTAAAAAAAAATGAGTTAATTGTAAATATAATATACAAGGTGGACCACTTAAGTGTATTTAAATACTTACCTACTTATTATTTCAAAAATAATTTTTCACGTAATTCGGTGTGATTTCAAAATATTCTATGTCTTACAATATTTATTTTTCTTATAATTATTTTAAGTTTGCTCATTTTTGATTTCGTATTCTAAAGAGATAATTGTTTAAACATAGTGTTTAGATACAAACAATTCGAATTTTGAACGAGTAGTTAAAGTTATAAGTAAGTCCTTATAGATTGGTATTTAAAGTTTAGATTAGCTGATTAGCTGAGTAGTGAACTAACCTTTTGCTGGGTACCGCTCAACTTCAGTCATCTAAACTTATCTCGAATAAGTTATAACTATAATTAACTGCTCTTTAAAAAATCGTTTTGTTTGTAGGCATCGAAATATTCTGAACAATTTTCTGCTTTCTGAAATTTGTTTGCTAAATTATAAGAGTATATTTTATGATTTCAAAAAGTAAAAAATAACTATAAAAAATTGTAGAAAATTTAAAAATTAAGAAAAGTTTTTTGCAAAAACTTTTGTAAAATTAAAATATTTAAAAAGTTTACATCGACATTAAAATTACTGTAGACAATGGATCACTCTGTATTTCAATACAATGTAAATGTTAATGTAGGTACCGCTATATATATAGTATATACATATAGATAGTAAACATTTCTGTCGACTTGACTCATGTCACTACTTAAAAATGAATTATCTTTTTTGTCAGCTCGTTAGTTTAATGCGTATGTTTGAAATGCCCATAGTTTATACAGCATACACGCACCAAGTAGTTTATTTTTAAGCTTTAATTACTAAATAAAAATAAAAATTTTAATTATTAAATTATTAAATACTCTATGATACTCGTTTTTTTTTATAGCAGAAACATTAAAATATAATAAACCAAGTATTCATAAAATACGGGCTAAAACTATAAAATGGAATATTTTTACGCAATACAAATAATAACATATAATTTTTCATAAATTATAAGTATCGTATGATTTAATATTTAATAAACGTATACTTGATAGTATAGTTGAACATTATTATAAAATCATCATTATATAACGAAAAGAATAGAGAATGAAAGTCCTATTTTAAATTAATTACTACGTAGTTGGTTTTCATGTAACGAAAGTTGTTGTTAGGTATAGGTATAACGTAAATGGTATCCCAATTATTCACGTCTTCATGAGTTGTTTGAAAATGAAAGGTTTTTCTTACAACTAATGTATTTTCAATTCTTAAAAATAATTTGAGGATTTCATTAGGGCATAACCAGTACAATTATTAACTTAATGAGTTATGAGTTATGAGTTTATGAATATAGGTAATTAATGATTTTCATAGGGTTTGGTGAGAAAATAAATTATGATTATTAAATGTTTTACACTGCAATTATATCACAGACATGTGAATAACGAGATGAAAAAATTAATGTTATATATGGCCTATTTACTTTTTTGACACCCGCATATGTTGCCCACACATTCTGCTTTAAAGGTGAGAATATTCGGTTTTTTATGTTTTATTTACGATATCATATACGTTTAATTTTTAAGCGACCTATCAGAATTTTTAAATTTTATTATTATTCATTTTACATACTTTGCATATAACTTGCTTAAAAATAAAAATATAGTAAAAATCTATGAGAGAAAACAGATAACGTTCTTATCCATCATAATTTTTGTAATAGGTAATTTCACTCCATATTATTGAAAAATTATACTACCGCTCTATGTTATCACAAAAACTGGAACTGATGTACAGAAATGTGTGCTATGTTGTACACTTGTACATTTGCTTAAGATGGATTTAACATATATTATGCAGGTGTGGCGGAGTCTCTTAATGGTTTATTCAAATTTTAACCCACTCTAGTTTATAATGTCTAATAAAAGTACATATAAGCACATCAAAACATTATTAAAAATAGCCACAGATTTTATTCAATTGTTTATTTTTCGTACATGTAGACTACATTGCTCTTATATTATGGTGTTGGCACAATTCCCTGAAATTCCCGTAATCGTTCTCAGGAATACCAAAAAAGCCTGTCAAAAATTACAATTTTTTTCAGTTATCATATTTTGTAATACAAGCAGTCAAGTGCTCACGTTTCTTGATTTAGTATTAACGTACTTTTATAATAATTTTAAAATATTTTATAAAATCCTAGCATAGTACAGGAAAATTCTATTCATCATTAAGTATAGGTACAGCTAATATTTTTAGCACAAAAAGAGTAAGTTGGTTCCGAGAGAGTATAGTGTATGGTGTACTTATATATACTACTCAACTATTGATGAATTGATTTTAAGTAGTTTTTAGGTTTTGAGAGGAATGTGGAAAATATAAAATAAAGGTCACCCAAATATCTTGTTGATTATTCATTGTTATCGTAACACTAGGAAATCCAACAAAATATCCATATCATATAGTGTACTTAGAATATATTGCTCTCCATTTATTTTCTCTATATTTGCTATTTAAAAGCTTTGGACGAGAGTCTATGCCCTAAGGCGTGACCAAAAAATCTTTATCAGGATTTCGAAATATGTTGTTCAATAAATATAATGTGTTATTGTATCATTTTGATAGTTTCTATTACCTTTATGATGTATCTCCCGTTTTTGTCATTCACAATATATATTCAACAATGATATTTTGAGTATTTATGATTGTTTGAAATAACAAAGAAATACAAAATTTTGGTTTATCTATAAAACTTTAATTGTACATTTTAATTTCAATATAATTATTACTAATGGTTATAAAATATTTGTTGGATTCAATATATTGTTATTTAGTATTGTGTTAATATTGTTTGTTTATTTATATTTTTGTATAAATGTAACAAAAAATTAGAGAATTTTAATGTAACCCATTAATCCATTGACCTGACCAATTTAACATCGATATCTCCAGTACATGTACCTACCTACATTATCTAATATACATAATAAATCCCAATTGAAAAGTAACTTTTTGTTTTTATACATGCTTAAGAAGTACATTATGTACTTTTTCAAATATTTAACAAATAACCTATTAAGTCATACCTATAGATAGTTTAATACAGAAATATCTTATCAATTATTTGGTTACTAGCTACAAACTACTATTTCGATAATCTAAATGAGAAAAACAAGCAATGATAATGATTATAAAGATGGAAAACTCGACACAAAAATCATTCATTATCGGATTGAAATGTATGTCATTTTTAATTATCTGTAGGCTTATTCTACACGGCGTAGTCAACTCATTATTCAATCCAATGATGAATTAAATGTTTTTAAATTAATTTTTATCTAAAAGATAATATGCCTCAAAAAACATTATTATTATGAATTTATTTATATTTTAACATTATGTTCATTTTATACACGTCTGTCGGTAGATTTCACATAATAACAATATATGATATTAACACATTAAAAGACAATACTCCGAGATTATATTTTACATTGCACCATTCTCGAGTAAGAATTACTATTTTTCGCACAGAACTTCTTGTGTTCATTTATTTACGAGCTACATGCTTATCTGAGTAAAATATATTATGACGTCGTTGCAGTACAATATGCACCTACAGGTTACAGCATATATTATGAAAAAAAGAGTATCGCCATAAGTGAAAAAACAGTTTGATTGTGTTGGGAGTTTTTCCCACTTAAAATATATGTTAAAAAAAATAAGATGGCCATATATAACACGAAAATTTATGAAGTTTAAAATTAGCACACACATTATATCATATGATTGCTTTTTTTCTCGTTCTCCTTCTGATTATATAGGTTCTCCAAAACAAATTAAGAAATTTCGCTCCCCAGGACCTTCACCAAAAGCCTGAAAGTCCATTGATCTGGAAATTATACTTCACAGCATTACTTCATTATATATATTATATACCGACAACTGCGACGGATTCGTAAAGTCAATAGCCAAAATCAAAGTTCGATAAATGTGACCTAATTTAAAATAAAGAGTGTACTATAATAAGACGTGAAAATAAATATTTAAAGTGGGTAATTAGTAAAAAATCAATGCTTCTAATTTATTTATTAACGAGATAATGAAATAGTTCTAATTGGCGGACGTTCGATTTTGACTTAATGAGGTAACTAACCTATAAAAACCACTACTATCTTTGTTGAATATTTAAAAAACTCCGGTTTCATGAATATGGATATAGGTATAAAAAATATAATATTAGGTAACCTAAAAACCACCTACGTCTATACATATGTATCAAACCTGAAATAATTTATTCTTCCTGTTTTTTATGAGGAAATTAAAAACTCGCTAACCGAAGTCACGTTATGTAAAATTTTGACCAACGGCTTATTATTGTCAAGCAGTAACATTAATGAATAATGATTATTGTGAACAATTATTATTCAATTTAGTCGTATAGTATAATATTTGGTCAGTTGTAAAATATCGTTTTGCAGTTCTCATAAATAGTTATATACATGAAGACCCAGACGCAAAAAGAAAAAGAAATATGGCGATAAAAATATATATGCGCAAAGGATGTATAAAAGTGTATGTAAGCATACAATAATGTGAGTTGGAAGCAGCTGAAACTCCCCTCAGATGACTATGAATAATATATATAATATATATATATATATATACATGACACACGTTATTCATGTACGACTCTACAAGGGAAGCTCGAGGTGTGCCAGAAATAATAGAATTTATGTGGAAATAAATGTACGAAATTCTCGCCAAAAGCTTCGTCACACTTTCAAATTTCAATGTGTTTCAAAACGAGTTCTCATTAAAATATAATATTAAATTTTAGTATTACAAAAAATCGCATTTTTTCACAGTAATACACAACTAGAGAAAAAATACTTAACAGAAGACTTAGAAAATAGAAATAATAATTTTTAACCATCGCCCGAAATAATAATTTTTATTATAGACATTTTACAACGGTCAGTGTCAAGAAAGCTATCGATTATTTTGCTATTTTTTTATAATTTTAATGAATCATCATTTCTAGGAACATTGCGACGTATAGTCACAGTGTGCAAATATTTTTATTTCATCGATAATGAAAAATAATACGCAGTTAATTATTATAATTTATACTAAGAATTCAACGAAATGTCTTTCTTTTCGTTTGATTTCTTTTCTTTTTCAACTATTTAAATTACAACTATTTATCAACTGATGTATACAATAATAAGCGAATAAATTGCATCGTTTTTGATAAGATAGAAAAAAAATACATACCTATATTTGGCATTGCATATGTTGTTTTTTCATTACTTTCACGGATAACATGAATATTATTCTTCGTTGTCTTAAATTCTATATTTTTAAACTAAATTCTAATACTATTAAATGTATTTAATGTGTTTTATGAATAAATAATCGATAATAAACCTTTATTATAGGGGTAAGTGGGTAAATGACTAATTAATCAATTAATTATTTGATTACATATATTATGAAGTAATAAAACATCAGTTTAGCCATAATATTGTTACGTTACGTTACACAATACTTCGTGTCAATGGATATATTTTGCTAATGGACTGCATTATTAAGCTTAGCTATGCTAATAGATAACCTGCTCTCTTATTCGGCGAAACAATGAAGTTTTTTGATATTAATTAATCATATACAAATTATTCAGATGCAAGGCCGGCCATAACGCCATGTTAATTAAAAAGTTTATTTACATCAAAAATGCAAAATTATAATATATATTATAAAAAAAATATCATTTAGCACACGGAAAATTCGATTTTGTTGTTAATCAGTTTTCGGTTTTCTTTTTGAGTACATTGGTCGTATGGATATGGATAAAATAAAATATCCACATTAAAAGAATTAACCTTTTACAACGCACTTTTGGAAAATCGACATGGTTTTAGAAATTTTTATTGTTATGTTTCCTTGACTCGCTGTCCATTGCATAATATATTATTATATAGAACGAGCAGCGACGTACACCCACGGCCCTAGGATTTCTGCAGCGGCTTAAGACACTGCAGTCAGCAGCACACGTGCAGTGCGCATACCGGTCAGACTGCAACGTATAATATAATAATAATGTGTAAATGTATAATAATAGTAATAAGACACAGGCGATGTTTACCTTATTGGACGTAAGTACACACACTGTTCGGTGTCCTAGTACGGAGAGTTTAATAAAATACAATAATATTATTATCGTCGAAAGATAGGAGGGGACACCGACTGAGGACACGCGCTCTGCCCGAAGGACAACAACCGTACCTTGAGACTCTAGAGACGAGTGCAACGACTGAGTTATCGGTGCAACTCCAACAACAACAATAATTATAATAATAATAATAATAATGAGGTGCAACCACCGAGTGCGAGAATGAGGCGAACATGCAGCACAGATTGAGGTAGGTTAAGTTCGACTTTGACTAAAATAATATTATATAATAGCATAATAATAATATTATTATATCGCGACCCATATAATAGCCTGGGGTATTAATAATATGTTAGTACGAATGATTTCGCTCTATAGATTTCGACTCGTCATTGCCGTCGTCAAAAACGTCGGTAAATAACGTTATACTAAATGGGTTATATTATCGTATGTGTGTGTGGCCAAACACGAATATTTGCGTCATCGTGCAGCACATTAATACGCGTATATTTTTTTGCACGATGAAAAATGTGACCTAATATGATTGTATTCATCAACGGAGTGGCGACGACAACGGTTTTCATTATAACAATATTGAGTGGTAGACTTGTGTGTAGAACACACGGGTTGTGAACTCTAGTGGGTGGATGGTGTTATTGGAGTACGAGTTGCATATTTTTTAAAACCTTGGAATATCTCTACAAGTACACATCCGATTAGTATAAGTATCCTTTGTATGATAGACATGTCTCGTAAACATTTTTATGAGTTTTATTTCAATAAAAATATGCCTACGATAATGCATTATCATAATAAGTAATTATGAATTATAATATTATAATAATCGCTTAAAACAGAATCATGATATTATGATGATATTATGATAGACAGATTTACTCGCTACTACGAGAGCGGGAACTATTATTGGTAGGTACTACTTTTCAGGAATCAATTTTTTAATATCGACTATCAGAAATGTAAATGTACCAATGTATGGACAATAATATTATTTAATAACACACATAAAATGGCGGATTTGTATTAATTTATTATGTAATAGTCTGTTAGTATAGGTTATTTTAAACCTACAAACTTCAAAGTTAAATTATAAATAAATGTTTTTTTTGTATGTTCAACACTAAGCACCTATACCTATTATTATTGAAAATGAACAGTGAGTTTTTTATTGTTTATAAATACAAAGTTACAAGAATGAGCTGTACTGTGAACACAAACTGTATTTTTTTTTTACATAAGCCTGTCCTGTTTGAGCGGATTTTTTTGTCAACAAATGAACAACAAATACCTATTGAATTTTTTTTTTTAATACTTATGTATCATTCAATTAGATTAATGGTTAGTTATATATTATATTATTGTAAACAGCATTTTATATTTTTATAGTAGTTAAAATAAAGATATCTGAGTTCGTTATTTCGTCATTTACATTGTCTTATTGATTTAAATAATGCGTGGTACTTACCGAATATTATTGACCATGAAAGTTGAACTCTATGTTTTTGGTGAATATGTAAGAACTATGTGTAGCTCTGACAAAATCGATCAACTTTTTTTTATATTATTACATTTTTCGTGTGTACCTATACCTTCACTTTCAATTATAAAAAACAAATAAATCATTGAAATCTATTATTTTCTCTGATGGAAATGGCGTATCCAATGCAGATATTCATTTAAAATAAATACTTTATAACATTTTTAAAACCAAAACTATGTTGTTTTATAATAATAATAATAATAATTAACCACACAGATTAATGTTCTTATTGACATCCAATTGACATTACCGATATTATATTTTAATAATAGAACAGTACTTATAGACATGTACTCATAAAAATCGACAAATAAATTTGTAGTTATCAATCAGTGTAAAAATAATATTAAAATGATAAGTCCCAAACGCTTTTAAACTTATTAATAAGATGTCATCCCACAATATTTTGTTGCCTCTCACTAATTTACTAATATCATAGCGACTGGAGAGTTAGCTTGAGTTGTTAGCTTTGGTGTTGGAGTGAATTGAGATTTGACCTATAATCAACCTTAAAGATAAGATGTCTATCAAAAATATCAGTGTTTGTACATCGGATTTTTTGAAAATGTTCTGCCACACAATATTTTTAAAATGTGAAAGTAGAGAATACTTATAAAAGGTATAATATTATACATATATCTCCCTATTCATAATTTGCATAAAAATTGAAATACTTTAAAAAAAACCAACGTACAATAAATTTAATGTTCTTATTCACATTTTAAAAATAAATCGTAATTTGCTCTTAATATTTTAATATTTTTAAATTTTACAATAATTATCAATAACTCTTATATATTGCATTATTGCTCATAACTCATAATAGTCATAAATCATGTCACAATTGAATGTCTAAATTAAATATTAACATATAAGACGTATCTGAGTGATTTGACTTAATCCGATAAAGCGTAGTTACTAGTTATTAGTGGTTTATTGATTAAATGTGTGTATAAGTACCTACCTAATTATTAATTTTGTTTTTGTGTTTATTCAAGTATTTAATATACTACTATTATAAATATACATTATTGTATTTTTATGATTTTAATTGAACTGATTACATTTATTGTATTACTTTAAATTTGCAATTTTTTATATAATTTAATATTTATAACTGTTAAAATTACTTATGTTAATATAATATTAATGTATTCGTACTTACGGCTGTATCACTCATAAATAATTATAATTTTTAGTACTAAAAACTTACAAGTCCAAATTTTGAAAAGTATAACAACTTTCGTGGGTTTTATTTCGAACTTTTCGAATGACTCAATATAATTTGTTGCTCATGTTATCGTCTAAAATTGTTGAGTAATACAGATAGATATTTAGATTTATAATAGAGCTGAGCTCTAAAGTCATCATATGATTTCTTTCGTAGAAATTCAGAACAGATTGACTACCATTATATTCTTATTTATTGTAGTTTATACAAATGATTATCAAAATGAATATGCTATTAGTGGTATATATTTAGTATTTTTATGTATTTTCTGACTTGCACATTGTAAAAACTATTATATACAGCGTATGCCAGTTAAGAAGTATAATTCATTAACTTTTATTTTTATAATTCATATATTAGTAACCTCTGTACTTTTTGACGGTCAACAGTAAGAAGGTGAACAAAATAAAGTAAAACGATAGTAGTAATAATTTAAATTGATAACACACCATAAAATATTATAGAAAATGAGAGGGAGAATTAAATTTAAAACACCAACAACAACAAACATATTTTGTAAACGTATAACAATTGGATTGACGTGTGTGATTTAAGTACTGATATGTTTTTGGCTGTCAGTATAAAGTCTCACAAACTTGTTTATTCATAACAATTTAGGTAGGTACATATGTACCTAGTTGAAAATTTGTTTTCTTTAGTGATAAATATTTTTCTTAAAGTCATAAATCCAAAAAATATTGAATTTGATTCTAAATTATTATAGTTTGTAAGTGACATTCCTCAAATTAAAATATTTATTTCGGTGCATTAAAAATAAATTTTGAAAATATTGAACGATAAAATTCTTATTTAGTTATTAAAAAGAACTTTGCAGTATTTAATAAATTAATTTAAAAATAACTCTGTTGCAGCTTTCAGCTATAACTAAATGCGCATTATTATTATTTTTTTATTATTTTTACGAAGGTAAACAATTTTTATCGTAAAAAGAGATTCCCAAAATTGCATATTATAGTATATCTTATACCTACACCATCAATAGTTTTTTTTACAAGTACCGTTCATTCAACAGTATTATTTTTTACTCCTCAACCAAGGCTATTTTTCAGCCTCATTTGTTTTTATTACTGTTGAACAAGGTTAATAAATATAATAATTACTCAAGGTTTTTTCGTTCGTACATTATTATGCTGTACCGTTGATTTTGGCCAAGTCAACTGCACGTGGCATAGGCGAAGTTTTAATGTTAATACGTTATATTTTTTAATAGTGGTCAGATATTTTGATAATGCATAATATATTGAATGGTTTTGATAAGACAGATTTTTACAATAGTTTGATAAATTGTATTATGCTATTAATGAAATACTGTAAAAAACTAAGTATTCTCAGTAGAAGGTAACGATGATGACTTAAATTGAACATATTTTTAATGAACTCGCTCGTTTATATAATTATTAATGTACATTAGCATGTAGTATTATAAATTATAATAGTGGCCTTATGAACTCAGCATACAAAGTACAACCATAATAGTATAATATAGAGATTTCAAAGTTCAATCAATTCAAATTTTTTAATTTATAGATTTTGGTATGATAATCGATTTTTATAGCATATTTTATAAACAGTTTTTGTCATTTTGAAAATATTTGAATAACGATAATACATTGAAGTTTGTTAAATGTAATTGAAAAAAGAACGTATCGCTCAAACGATACAGAACATTGCGATATTTTATGAAAAATAATTATCTTTTTTTGTTATTGATTTTTGGAATTATTTTATTCATAAGAAAAATGTATTTAGAAATCTATTTGATTCGTTGTATAATAAATCGTTAAACTATTTTCATTTCTCAATACCGACAAAATATATTATGCGTTATACCGTTCCAACTTCTCAAGATTTTCCGGATTCCTCATGCAGGTATCGTGTATACTTGTATATTTTTATGTAAATATTAAATAGTGATTTGTACTGAAAATATAAATAATAAATGTGTATATTATTCTATAATATTCTTTGTATATGACGATTTTAAATATTTGAAGGTACAAATAATCGCATACAATTATATGATAGTAAGTATCAAGTAAAATATAGTATGTATGTAGTATATACTATACACATACGAGTTATTTAATTATATACCAACACATCATATATAATACAATAATTATATAATAATAAAAGTAATAATTTAAAAAAAAAAATGAGCATAAATTATACATTTAACGATTTAACATCGATGAATGATCATTACTTATTCTCAAACACAGGTAATTAACAAAACGAAATACATATTCCGTATATACCATATAGGTTAGGTACCTGCGAGCTTCGCTCAGTTGGTACACCTTATACTTATAAGCTCTTATTACCATAATTTACTCAAAGTCAATATTGTTATTGAATTATGCTAAGATAAATAAAATAAGAATAATAAATGAATATTGAAGTTAAAATTAGAATTTAAGTGAATTTAAATTTGAGTTCAAATTATTTATATTACCTAATAATATTACTTAATTATTTCTGACATGATTTAAAATATATCTTAATAATACAGTTCGTAAAGTGTAGTTATGGTACTCTCTCCGTGTAATATTAAGACATTAAATTTCATGTTTTTTCTTTACGTACTGGATCTTGATATTATGTTTCATTTGATGATTAAATGAATAACGCGTCGACGGGATTGTCAATTATAATGTTGAGAAGAAAAACCAAATGATTTACATAAAGTGACAAACGATTCGATCGACCGACATTATTGTTTGTTTCCTTCGAGTGTCCACAACTAACAGATGCTTACAGCAAACATCATGTACTACATCTTGAACCTATATTATGTTGTCACGTAATCAAAAGGTTGTGGCACGATAATACTAATTAGTAATTCACACCTTACATTATTAGAGTACAATAATCATCATTGTGATATGGCATGAAATGACGGCAGTTGTAAACGATATTGCATTAAAATAAAAATATGTTTTTGTTACATTAGGCATTGTTATTATTGCTATCACTTTTTTACGCTTTTTATTTTAATCATGTTGAAAATGTACATCATTTATTTATTTATTAAAAAAAAAATTAATTAATATAAATTCTTAAACTTAATTTATAGTAAGTTAAACGTTTCTATTGGTCGGGACTCGTATTATAATTTGCAAGTTACCCAAGGGATCTGACCTTATTCGAGTTAAGGAGAAGATTCACAGATTTGATGTTCTTGTTTGATGTATTAAATGTTAATATTGATTCCACCGAACTGCTTTCAATACTTGGATTTTGTTTTAACAATAATTATTATACAAGGTCAAAATATTTAGTTAACGTTCAATTTTATAATAATAACTTTGGTTCCGCATCCTTCATTTCTAGAGTTTTTGCATTAGTAAATACAATTGTTTATCATGTTGATTTCTTTTGTATGTCACGCCATATTTTGAAACACAATGTTTATGTTGCTTCAAGTTTTGGTGTCAATTATTATTCATGATATTTTTTCATTGTAATATCATATTATTTTGTTGATTTTGTTAATCATTTTATAATATAATAATATGTTGATGTTTATGTAGTCATAAAATGTTTGGCTATCTAATCAATATCATTTATCATTAATATTGTTCTAAAGGGTCTTATTTATACCCATTTATAAATAAATAATTGAATTACTGTTCTATTAGTTCGGATTTAAATTAATT
>PVMI01033375.1:0-12675 GCA_008528875.1 Aulacorthum solani | reverse complement strand
ACATTATTAAAAAATAATATTATATACACCGATTAGTGGTTGTATTACTCGATATACAGAACAAAAATTCAAAAATACTTATTCTTAGCTTATTTTTAAATAATTATAATTACCATAGACTATTATTTACTTATTATAAATTAATGTGTTAAATTTATTTTCAACTCAAATAGTAGAATAATAATTATTTTGTATAATATTATAATAATATGATGTGTAAATTAGATATAATGACATTTTAGTAGGTACCTATTACGACTTATATGTTAGGACATATTATTAAGTAGTACTATTTCGTATTTAAATGTGTTTGAATTTTATTGACAATAGTTATTTATATAGTTAAATATATCTTATTGTAATGTATCCATCTATATTTTATGATATGTACAAAATATTCAGAACCCACAACTACGTTAACACAGATACAAATATACATTTCAAAACCACAAATAAAATATAAAACCATTATTATAATAATAACCTGGGTACCTATTAATATCGATGTTAAATTGTAGGGAAAATAACAAACAACTGCACATTTTTCAGAAAAATATAATTTATTATAGGTACCCACCACTGTATTGAAAATAATAAAAACCCATCTTAAGTCACATTAGCCACTGCACAATACTAACTAAATAAATTCAATACTATCCGAATATGTAGTGTATATTGTATAATGTAGTTAGTTCCACACGAGGTTCCACACTTGCACACGATATATTTTAAACCGGACATTCCAATTATTAAGTTTTGTATATGTACATGACTCGTACGTCAATGCGTCATACATTATTACGGGGAAGAGACCGAGTTTTGGAAGATTCATTTAATAATTTAATTATGAAATGTGAATGCGACGATAAGTAATCGTAAAACATGAAAATCTATAATTCCGGGTTAAATTTAGGGATTACCAAATAGTAATATTTATGTAAAATTCATTAAAATTGCATGATATAGGTAGGTATATGTACGATATTTATGGCTCAAGGTTTAATCACTAAATATTAATGAAAAATGAATGTTTATATAATATATAAATTATTACAGTGCTCTGTGTATTACAATATAGATTGTCCGGCCAAACAATGAAACGACAATTTCAGTTCGCTTCATTGGTTACTCCAAAAAGTGGTTTCGATATTTACGAATTTATAAAAACAAAACACATCAATGAAAACCCAATTATGGCTGCCTCATAGCTCGTATAAGTATTACTCGTGTATAATATTATAAACTGCACGTTTGTTTTTCAGTTGCATTACTAAAATGACAATGATGGTACCTACATAGTTGTAACTTGTAACCCACATGGGTCCAAAGCTTTATACTAATACGCGTGACATATTATACCTATATGGGCTGTAAATCTGATAAAATAATATTTTTGTATATTTGAATTTAAATAGGTCTTGTAGGCGAGCATATTATGTAAATCATCTTAAATCTCAGTCTATAAAGGAAAAAGAAAAGTTTATTTTTCTTATTATCGGATCTTATATCAAAATATAAGAAAATACTGAATATACTGATATAACATATAGAAAGCTATTCACTGGGCATGTTCACTCTCATTTTTCTTTAATAATAAATTTATTCATATTCTAATTTATTGAAGAAAAAAGGAGGTGAGCATGTCCAGTAAATCACCACCTATGATATCGATGCATACGTACGATGAAATCTGTTTGATTTTTGTTTGTGCTTTGTATTAAACATTAGAGTTTTAAATGTGTTGATGTCTTTACGTGTTTATAGTACCTATACTTATACTCTATAGGTAATATTAAACCAAGTACCTATGGTGTATTGGTGTCTTCATAAAGCGTATACCTATAGGTATATTTTTACACAATAACACTGGGATAAACAGGAAATGTATTATGAATAACGTGAATTGAATATCAATTTGTACTTAATGTTTAAAAACACATTATATATTCTCCGTCTGGGTTGAATTGGTGATTTGACACTAAATAAATTAATATCATATTTTATACTTTAGGTAGGTTTATAAGACATGATTTACACCTAGGTATTAAATAATTTATTTTAAATTAATTAAACGCGTGGATTTTTTTTTTTTTTTTGATCGACAAAATATTATCATTTTCTTGGTTATTGAAATAATATTTACCATGTACTACTATAGGTAACTACCATACCTAGATAGGTACTTACGTATATCATATTAGTTAGCAAAAACACTTCATATCGATGCTCTTTAAATGAGCTAAAAATAACTTTAGTACTCGCATTATGAACTCCAAATACGTCATTTATGAATCAAAATTATTTTGTGTTAAGAATTTATAAAACACATGATTTTTAATTGTTATCAAAAAATCTGAAAGATATAGGTACTTTATTATATTAAAATAAATTACTTTAATAATAACAATACCATAAAATATACTAATAATATATAAATAATAAATAAGGCTGACGAGTGACGACCTTATACCGATACCATGTTTACTGAATATCATATCATTGAACTCAAATTTAACACATCCATTATAGTGAACCACTCGACACCTACTACAGTACACCAGAGTGGTGCCAAATAGGTGAAAAAGGGGTCTTTTGGGGGGTGGGGGGAGCTAAGCCGTCCTAATGGGAATTAAGCCCCTAGGATTTATTATCTTATTAATATAATTTTTATAAAGAAAAGGCCGAAGCCCCATTTTCCCACCTTTTTAAAAATGTATTTTATTTTACTTTTCTGCGAGTGACAGTATTCAAGATTTTCTATTCTTTTTTGAGACATAATAACACGCTTAGTGTGTTTTTACGTGTTACACGCATTTTAACACTGTCTCACCGTGTACGATTAAATTAAATGATAAATAATGGTATAATGATAAACTATTTTTATTTTTTAGTAAGTACTAAATTTTAGATTTGAATAAGGATGTTTGAAATATTGAAAACTTGGGTTCAATTAATATTCGAATTAACCAGATTATTTAAATGGTATGGCAATTTTATTTATTCGAGAATTTCGAATTATCAAGGTTCGAGTTACCGAGAGTCGACTGTATACAATATAATAATGAACCATGAACGTATTCATCTCAAGGTATTGGTATGTTATTGTATCGTTTAATTTTTTTCAACACAAATATTTCATAATTATTTATAATAGATGCAACGAATCAAAGAAATTGTCATCATCTATATTTTAAGTAAGACAATTTATAATAAGACTAATTTTTAACATAGATATATTTAGTATTTCACACATTTTAAAATATGACTATTTTATTTGTATTTATTATACGAGTATTTTAGATAATCAAAATTAAATATCCAAAAATATTATTCATATATTATCATGCTCAGGTGGGACCCATAATTTATTCAATTGAAATCAATATTAATAATAATAATATCTCACAGGTAGTATATTACTACGTAAATCGTGAATATTTTTGAATTGTGATTTCGTTATGTTATTTTTTTTGAAGTAATTTTTTGTATATCAAATAGGTTTTATTTAATTTCTGATCAATTCACCGAAGAAAAAGATGTATGCAAATCAGGTAATCTAAAAAAATCAGTGCAATTGGCAAACATGCCGGTTATTATTTTCGAATAGGTAGAATCTACTTTTGGTTATCTACCTATGGATAATTAAATACCTACCAACACGAGTTGAGAAAATAATAATTAATATGTAGGTTACGTTAGATATGCATATCCGTGGATCGAATTGTATTGATCAGCAATAGAAACAATATATAGGTAGGTTACAATGTATAGGTTTAACATTCACATGTGACAT
Organism: Aulacorthum solani; assembly: GCA_008528875.1. Lineage (NCBI taxonomy): Eukaryota > Metazoa > Arthropoda > Insecta > Hemiptera > Aphididae > Aulacorthum > Aulacorthum solani. Next base: position 8,882 of record PVMI01033375.1, on the reverse strand, counting down.
GTTATTATTAATACTACCTATTACCTAACACTCATAAAGCCAAGTATGAGCAGGTATTTGAGTATATCTACTATTTGTGATTGACAGCAGTAAGAAGATTAAATTTCATCTAAAACGTATTATAAAATATAGTTAATAGTAACTTTATTTTGAAAACCCGATGTTAATATGTTATAAGTTATAGCATACTTCAATGATGATAAACATTATTTTTAAATTTTTTAAAATACTCAAAATTATGAAATTATGAAATAGACAATTTAATTTGTTATAGCAAAATATTAGAGGCTGTAGTGTGGACTTCAAAGATTGACATTAGTAAAAAAAGTTAAATCACCTAAAACGAAAGTGAAATGTATAAATAATGGGACATTTGAACATTTGTAATTTCCATCATTAATCATCATTAGTGAGTTTAAAAGAATTTAATAAGTACAAATCACATATTTTAGAAAGTTTGTAATATTTATCTATTAAAATAACAAAACCAAAGAGAACATTAAAAGTTTTTAGCTGATAGCATTTTTGAAAGTGCGGAATACATACACAAAGTTTAAAAAAAGGATTATCAAGTTTTGAACTAGAGTATTTACTAGAACGGAAAACAATTTCGATGTAATATATTTCATTAGTTAACGTATAAGCTGAAACCACAAACTCCATAGTATACGAAGAGTCCTTTATATTCTTAAGACTTATTGTTGCGGTTGTAATTTTAATCATGTTCAATTTGTATACGACAATGATACGCCTATGAATTATAATAATATTATGTATTTATGTTGCATTTATATTAATAATACATTGTTTTGAACCGTCTATGTTGGTTTATATTAATGTTCTTATCCAAACAGTTTGTTTTGCTTGAAAATTGATTTTTTACTACTGCAAAAAAAGTTATTAAATCCAATATAGAAATATGCAAGGTAAGGTTAAAAAATGTTTGTTAAAAACATCGCAAATATGAGGATTATTACAAAATTATATACATATGTATATATATATTAAATTGTAACTTGTATCATATGAAATGATGTAAATTATTTCATGGTACCTATAAATAGTTTAAAATTAGTCTAAATAGTTATTATTTTCAAAATTTCATTGTTTTTAGAAAATTACAATATTTAAATTTAAGAATTAGTGGAACTTTTTAAGTTCCTACGATTAATATATTTTGAATTTTAACAAGATAGCCAAAAATTGTGTATTAAAAAATCAATACGTCTTATTATTATTACATAAAAAATTAAAATTATTTTTAGAAATTTGAAACACTTCAAAAATAGTCTAAAACGTATATAATAACATTACAGAGGAATACCCATGACCGCCGATAAGATAAAAATAGAATACAAGTTGAATAAACAAATAAATATAAAACTGTTGTATTATTTACAACAGCGCGCCTGCTGGAAGGTTAAGTGGATTGTTATTATACGTTCGAATATCAAATTAATTTCGTCAATATTTTAACATCCAAATCCCAACCAAAAATGATTGTGGCTATACACATTTTAAATTCTAGTAAGGAATCTTGTACTATTACATTTTCAAGCATTTTTCCAACACACGAAACAAATTTAATGTATTATAATTTATACAAACCGATTGATAATATAATACTAACTCTAAAATACATACAATATCATATTAGGTATAGGTATTTATAGTAAACCAGATAAAATAGAAATTAACTAAATAACTAGTAAAGGCTCATCATAAATAATATTTTAATGTAAATTATATGTCCATTTTAAAGTGATCCATTTAAATGTCTATACTTGCTATTTTAAAGACTAAACTTTTCAACAAATATTTTTTGTACATTATTTAATATTAAGGCAAAACAACATTTTTGAAAAAAAACTACGCAATAATTAAAGTAATTTTATCGTTATTATTATTTTATTTTTATATACATTTTATGTATTTTCATATTCACCTAGTCAAAGAAGAAGCAGGGTTAATTAGTTAAGTATTTAAAATTTAGATGAGGGGAGTATAGTGACACAGGAGTTCACCGCAAAATAAAGTTTCACAACTCCACTCATCTAACTTAAAATACTTATACAACTTGTTTTAATAAACAAGTCGTTTGAAATTCAATTTTTATGTATACCAAACTACTAAATAAATTGTAAAAATATAAATTGTTTTCAAAAATGTGTTTTTGCAGTGAAATAAATTTATACAAAAAAATATGACACTTTTTAATGGATTACCTATGGTGCATGGACACGATTGACACAAAACTAACCTAACCTAACAGAATTATGAAAACTATAAATTAAAAACATCGATCAGTTCATATCACCAAACTTCAACTATTTTAAAATGTATTGTAATTCCATACTTATAAATTCATATAGCTATAATGCTATATAGTATATTTTTGATTGTATTATATTGTATTTCATTGTATTCTCTATTTAATTGTTATTTATGAAATATTGTTATTACTATCTAATGAATGTATGTAATTGGGCCTGGTCCGTTTATTTAACTTGAATAAATAAATAAAAAAAGTTCACATCTTCAGAACACGTCAGTACTAGCTGTTTGGTTAATTTTTTTTATTAGATATCCATATAGTATTATGTAGCTGGAACATAGTATGTCATTTATATATTTTATATTTCAGTATCGCTTGCAATCAAGTAAACATTACGTAGTTTGTATCGTATACGTATTATATGTTCAAATATTGAAATATATTATAATGTACCTAATAATACGGACAAGTTTGGACACACATTTTCCTTTTGGCTGTATAATATCCCGCAGTGATTAAGAAATTAATATCTTGATTTGATCACCCGCAGCACATGCAGCACTATAATATTATACTTGAGCCGGGCTAAGCAGAGTATATACTGTTTAGACAATAATTTTTTTATTATGCCTCCAACACCGGGCCAATCAATATTTGGGGGATTTTGACAGTAAATTAATTGAATTTACAGCCATTTCATTATTATATTGACAATGATTGGAAAAACATTTCGAATACGTATTTTTATATTTTTATATAAATAATAGACAGTGGTAAATTACATATATATATATATATTTAATTTAATAGAAAATGAACTTCATTCTTTATATTTATTTACTCGTAACATTTTACTCGAGAATTTATTAATATATAACATATCTTGCGAATCAATGTGACTAAAACACGCAAATTGGATTACGTTATTTCCAGGCGTTTATAGAGAAAAAAAATATTATTCCTCTGCGGTTTGGAAAAAAATGTATGATGTTACTTGAATTCTATCTTAACGTTATACTGAGAAAAGAATTACAAATTAGACTCTATTTTATTACTTAATTACCGTTTATGTAATGCTCAAATAAAATAAAAAATAGAAAATTATAAAAAATAAAAAATACTTGTGATATTTGTAATACAGTAAATTTCAATAGATCGAGAAGGTTGAAATGACCTCAAGGTCTACGATCCCGCCATAATACATACGAGCACATCACGTCAAATGGTGTATAAAAATAATAGCATAGTTTAATGGGAAATGATCGATTAATAAAATATATTCGTCGATATTTCAAAAAGTTTTTACAAGTCAATAACGAAATACCATACTCGCGCGTTCGTGACTGTAAATGAAATCGATTATAAATTGATGGTTATTCGGTGTCTATAATACTCATGCACGGAGTAAGTTTATTCAAAACAACTACTTATATCGTGCATTAACACCGTGACTGACCCATGATTCTACGGATGAGGTGCCGGAATGGTATATTATAAATTATGATTATCACTCATCAGTTAATATACTATAATATATAATAATTAGGTAAATAAAATAAAATAGTAGAATAGCTAATATGTAAATATTAGAGTTGAGCCAAATTCAAAAATATGGTCTCGAATTGAATTTTTTGACTGTATGTCAAACCAAACATTTTGTTTATTTTTGATCTGGACCTAAACCGAGTGCATTCGAATCAAATGCAGAGTCAAAATTTTTAGTTTTACCCAAAAAAAAAAAAAAAATACAATTTAAAACTATCTCAATTTTAATTTAATTTAACAATCATCGATTCTAACATAAATCTGTTTATAACTAATCAGTTAATGAAAAATAATAAATAAGTATATAAATCACTAGTGAATTTTTCTCCAATTATATAGATAATAAACAAAATAAACAATTTAAAAAACATACAAGGATCATTTTTTTTTGACGTATCTAAATTATTTTAATGTTTGGTCTAATTGTAGAAATTCGAACTTATTGTTAGAATTCTGTTTGGTTCTGTTTTTAAAACTTTTTTCTACTTTCAAAGTTGAACCGGACACCTAAAGTTTGAATTGATTTATCAAATATTGAACAGTTCAACCTTTATCTAGTACAAATTCATGATATAATATTCAATGATAATATTCACCTCAACCAAAAAGACGATTCCAGTTTTTCTCCTCCTTCAAAAATGTTGTACGGTTGTTAGTATACCTCTTATAGTCTCATATAGAGAATAACTAAGTCAGCATAGCAAGAAACAAAAAAAATGAATTATCTAAAGTATTATATTATTATATCTATAACCTTTTCAACACTTGTTCTATCAGAAAAACACGTGTTCAAAGAAAGAAAAATTGTAAAGAACAAATAAACGCATTAATATCTTTGAAAAATCTATAGGTAGGTACATTGTAATAGATTATAATTTATAATCGTTTCTCTGTGATGTAAGGACCGGTAGTTTGATGACAGAGGGAGAGATTGCCACCTTTTCGTTCATTGACGAGATAAATAATCTAATTCATATAGTAAACTACATTACCTAGGTTGTAATATAGGTACGTTACCTATATTGTATTATTATGATCTCGATATTAATTGAAAAGTGATAACACCTTAAAATCATTTCATTTTTGCCAAAAAAAAATCTTTGAAATTTTCATAATTTTTGAACATCATTTCGGAATTTATAATTTGGTGGATATTTACTGCATCCAAAATAGATTATCTAAACATTTGTTGCTACACCTCAGAACTATAATATAAGTTTATATATTGTTTCATATTGCACACATAATATAACATTTTTATCGTTTATACCATTTAAGATATATTTTAATTTTTGGATCGTTGATGAAATATTATTTCACCCCAGTAGTGGTCAAATAGTCGATCGGAGACGATTTCAAAGTCAATTATCTTTTGTTAAAATGTATTATTATATATTCAGTAAACCCCTTAATTAATCTCAGTGACCGCTGTCGGCAATAGTCGTATCATTATATGTCATTTTATGGCTCCTCAGACGGCTCAGAGGCAGAATATATTCTCAGTAGATCAATATCAAAAAAATGTTGGTCACCATTGCATATTATTTTAATAAACTAGATAGATATCTGAAAATTTTAATCATCTCAATGATATTTTCTATAAATATTTTTTTTTATATAGATATAATAATATGTAGGTGTGCAACTTAAAAATAATTTTATTGGGTACTAAAAATGTAATACGAGTATATTTTGAATTGTTTATAAAAGTGCTTAATTAAACATTATTCTATCCCGTGGCTCATGGGAATTGACTTTATCTCTCTTTTAAATTTTATCAATCAAATATTTGTCCAATATTATTGACACAATATATTGTTGCAATAAATATCATTAAAAAAATACATTCGAAACAATTAAATACGGTAGGATAAGGGTTTAAAAACCATGCCGGAATGTTTAAATCGATTTTCAATATCGATGAAAATCATAAAAATTGTATAAGAAATCAAAAGTAGATAGGTAATATCAAAATCAAAGTTTTTTAATGATATTATTTAACACTTAAATTGAAATTTCAAAAAATGTCAACAATAGACCGTATTGAGTCTATAATATTGTTTTTTGGTAGATAATTAGTAATAAAAAGTTTCTCGCATAGTTAGAAATCAACATTTCAAAGACAACAAAATTAGTAATGATGGTAAAAAAAAATATTTAAAAAATCGAATTACAGATCATAAAATAACTAAATCTATATTCTGCAACAACCTAAAAATTATAAAACGAATATATTATTTTAAATTTACATCAGAAAAAACCAATATCGATCAATGCAATTGCAATTAGTATCGAAAGTTTTCATTTCGATTTCGATCATTACATCATTGATACTTGCGTTTAACGAGACTTGCACTAAAAACAAACAAAATCTAGTTCATATAAAATTTACAAGTACATTGGACATTATATATAAGTACCTTTTTTGATCTATATCTATTAACAATTTTCTGTATACTATATTATATATATATATAAATATATAATTGTATGTATAATTTTGTGAAGCTTTACATATTAATTTTTTTTGGGGAAAAAATATTTTTTACTTTTGACTTTTAACTTTCCATAATTTACTATGCTCTCATCCAATAAATCCGTATTTTTTTATTTAATGACCCTAAAATTCTGGACTTCCTGAATAATTTGTATCAACACATTATAGTAAACGACTTTTTATACACAGGTATGGGTACACGATATTATAGTCCATTATTTCACGATACGCATATATTTAACATCATTATTAAACGATGACATTGGCATTTCGTGCACTATTGTTTATAATTACCAATCAAAAAGGAAATTTATAAGCCAAAAATATGATTCATACTAACGTAAAATAAAATTTGTACATCATTTTATTTTCCTATTTTTGGCTAATTTTTGATTTAGTGCTTTTTGTTATTTTAATGTTTTTTTTTTAGAGCTTTAACAAATTTTAGTGCACTTATGAAACTTAACAAAAAACATATGAATGGCATTTTTGTATTTCAATTTTTAAATACAATATACACTGAACTTCATCGATATTGACGTAGAACGTAGTTTTTCAAAATATAAACATTTATTGTCTGCTAGTCAACAAAGATTTTTGGTTACAAGGTTCCTGAGATCAAGTTTTATGTGGCGTAAATTATAACCTCAGAAAGTGTCACAAATTACTAAAATTAGTTTTTAAATGTGACAAGAATATTTTTTGATTATTTTTGGAGCAAATTACATTAGTTTCTTCGAAGACATTCTTAGCGCTTCTTGTACATCTCTACTATTATGTAATTATCTATGGTTATATATACTATTATATATGATATATGTGTTTATAAATAATATATTTTACAACTTATACTATAGCAAAGAAACACAATAAAATCATTGTATTCATTTACCTACTGTAAATTAGTTTAACTGCTTAACATTAACACAACATGTGTTATATAACTACTTATAAGTTATAACTTATAACAATAATAATAATATATCTTTGGACACGTTGTCTGTTGAATAGAATAAAAACAAAGACTTCAACCAGAGCTAATTTTTTTTTTATTGTTAAATTTCAAATGTTTTTGTTGTTTACTAATTTTGTTTTTAAAAGACTGATAGCGGTTTCACAAGTTATCTCTATTCTATAATAAAGTATATTAAACACATCTTATCGAGAAAAAATACTATACAGATCTAACGATACCTATTACCTATACCTACCAACTTACAAATATAATATTATCATGACCTAAAATTTCATCTTACCCAAAAAGTTTTCAAATTATCTAATTTGACATAAACCTACTTACCTTAACTTTGAGCAGTCTCGCTTTGGTCTAGAGGTCTCTTTTAAAGAGTTGTCAGAGATAGGAGATTTAAGGATACTCAATTTAAGCCTATTACGGTATGCATGCTATTATAATATTTAGGTCTATGTATAAATCATAAACACATAAATAGGAAAGTATCTACTGATGAAGACACAAGATGCATGAAATACTTTATGACTCGTGTCACAAAGTAATTGAAATTAGCCTAAAGGTAGGTAGCCGCATCAATAATCCGTACGTCTCAAAATATAGCTCTCATTTTACTGTGAATCCTCTATAGTCTATAAACTCTACTCTCTTGGTTGCTGAACTATTGTGTCTAGATGTGGTATTCAGAGTTTTCCATTTTTAATTTGTTCTCGAACAAACGTCCACTATTCAGAGGTGTCCGTTATGGAAAAGATTTAACTGTATTAATATGATGTTAGGTAATGTTACGTCTATATCGTAACTGGTGGTCGACGTGAAATTTTTTTGGTGCAAATTGTACTAATTTCAGGAGGTTACATTTTTTAGTTTATGTCTATAATAACGATTGTGCAGCGTGTGGGCGGATACTTGCATTGAATATTTTTTTATCTCGTGAATCGCGTCTAAATAATGTAATATTTCATTATAATATAAATGGAAAAATTCGTGCTTAAATGGAGCTTGAATGGTGTGTGAAAACGCATTTATTGAACATTATTATATAATGTCCGTTAAAATCCTAAACTGCTGATAGTTGTTCGTTACTTTTACCGAGTAACGATTATAATTTGCATATCAATAATGCTCGTTACACGCCTCTGCTATATACGTATATAACAAACGCCGTTGAATATAACATAATCATCGGTGTTGCTGATTACTGATTTATGTTTCACTATTAATTAATAATTAATGATACAATAATAATAGCATTGTTTTTGACTGAACATTTGTAAATGATATAATATTCCATTTAGTAAATAATATCTAATATTTTATTAGTATCTACGTGGTATAAGCTCCAAATGCCGATGATATAGCAATTACTAAAATATTTATAAGTATAGGTATTATATTATATAGCTATAGACATATATTATTATATAGGTAGGTAGGTAATATTAAAAAGTGTTCATAGTTCAGTTCTTTTTTTCATCAAAAATCAATGTCACGATTCAAGATTCAACACGTTTGGAACATTAAATTACTTTATACACTTACGCACGAGTAAGCCTATAGCGACATAGCCCCTGATTTTGTTTTTTTTGGGGGGG
>PVMI01033359.1:12921-32898 GCA_008528875.1 Aulacorthum solani | reverse complement strand
CAAAAATATTAAAGATACATAGTCACGATAATTTTGTATGTGTATTTTAAGTTCAAATTGTTTGACTCTCTTCTAACACATCTATTACAATGACATACTCGACAACTACTTAACAGTAAAGCGGGATCCACTTATCCACGTTTTTTAATTTAAACTTTTATTATTTGATGCTGACACATGCTATACAAGCTACACATATAATAAGACAAAATTACATGACACACTTTGCTAGCGTTTGGGAATAGTTTGATTAAATAATGATCTTTTACTTTCACTTAACATAATTTTATCGAGACTTTCTTCTACCTATTTATAATGTATATTTAATTTCAAAATAATTCAAATGGGGATGTCTTCATATACTCCACTGCTTAAAATCATATCGATACATCACAATATCGAAAAAATAATATTCGCTATCAGCTTTATCTCCACTGTCTCTTTATCTATAAAAGATGTCATTAACGATGTTGTCTCTTTAATGCATTCTTAAAATTTCAATTTTCACCGAAGTTTTTACAAAATTTATGCGACTCCGTTGCAGTTTAATTTTTGAGAAGTCCAATAACGAAGGGAGCTCGCCTTAAACCCGTCGCTACAATTTATCTACTACCTACCTACTGCGTCTACAACCATCATCATCACTGCTCAATAGATTGTTAAAATATCATATAAAATATTACAACAGCCCGAGTGTGTGTTATCATATACCTACGATAAAATAATGTATTTTACGAGTCCTTTTTCCTGGTGTACGCCAATGCTTATGTATGGATCTTGAACAAATTTCGGTGTAGGTATAGCTTGCACACACACACACACACACTTGTACAAATGTACAACAGAAGAAGATAAAATTATTCTATTTTTTAGATTTAAAACACCCACGAAACAGGTTTTGGTGGGAGTTCAACTAAAACATCAACGACGACCATAACAAACACAAAATGTATCATTATATGTGCTTTATTATTTATGTTTGGAAATGGATATTTTCGATTTCTACAATACACGCTGTTGCATTTTCTATGGGTAAAATCTTAACGTATATTTGTAGAACTTTCTCATCGACTAGTTCAAAGTAAATTTTTCCGGATTTTGAACGTATAAAGTCTTAAGTTTCGTTTGGCGTTGTCGTTCTTGAATAACCTACGTCGCTCAAATATAGTTGATAATGAGTGATTTCGATTTATCGATAAAATATCTTAAATCCAAAGAGGTTAAAAATACCTATATTTTATGTTTACTGAGAAATACTAGATGATTGCAAATTATTTTAAGTTTTGATATTATTTTTGCTAGTGATTATATTATGACAAATTTTGTTTTCTATGATATCTGATTTTAAAACAATTGATTTTATGTTGTTATCACTATCACTATATAGGTATTAAAATTCCCTGATATTTCGACAACAACATTAATTTATTGTTCCAAAAAGTGTATTAAACAAAATATTTTTGGAATATGATTTGTTTGCATGTTATCGAGCCTTGATAGAATTAGTAGAATTATAAATGATTGATAATGCACTTACTTGTGCTGCGGCCAGCTGTTCTTCTTCTTCTTTAGTAACCATGACCGTGCTGTGATTGTACAAGCCCTGGGCCATCAGCTGCAAGGCGAGCGGGTTCTTAGTGCCACTGGCCTTCTTGATCTTTGCCCGCTTGTTTTGGAACCATATTTTTATCTGGGCCTCATTCAGGCCTAGCTCGTTGGCCAGCTCCTGTCTCCGTCTCTCAGTCAAGTACCGATTCTCGGTGAACTCCTTCTTGAGCCGGGCCAGCTGGTCGCCACTAAACGCGGTCCGAGGCCTCTTCTCGTCCTGCTGCTGCTTATCCTTTTTCTTCGCTCGCCGCGTCCTGGGACCTGAAATGATAAGACATAAGGTTAATAAAGGCTGACACTCATATAGTACGGGGCCGTGTAATAGGAAAGAAGATGGAACCATGTTTAAGTGGAATTAGCTTAAAAAATGTAATGAAAAGTAAAATACAGTTTATTGTTTTTTTTTTTTTTTTGATCTAAATGAAATGTTATTATGATCAAGCCAACATTGTTCAAGCAAGAAAAAAATACTTAAAACAACTACCAATAACGAATTATTTTCAGATTTATACATATATAATTTATATTTATTGCATAAACTTTAATACTCTTAAGTTAAAAACAAAAAATAAATACATGGCTTTATTTATTTATTTATTTATTTTTATGATGACTTTTCTTAGATGGGTGTATTTTAATAACTATTTCAGTAAGTTTACTATAAAAAATTTAAAAATAGTAAATATTAATGTTTTATTATAATAATTAATTCTCAATACTCTTCACATCTAAAGGAATTGATTTACAAATTACAATAGGTAAGCGCACTATTATTATTAGTCTGCAGGTATAGTACAGTTTATACGCCAAATACGAGCGTTGAAGAATAAAATATATTGTTGATCATGAACTAATGACACAGCCACATAATCAAAATCTCAAATCAATTTAAGAAATTTGCACTGGAAAAATTGTATTCGTCACCAAATATGTACCTACTAATAAATAATTAGTGTGTCATTTCAATTATTATTAAATCATTATGAAATTAAGTTATACCTAACAACATATACAGAAGTTATCGTACTATTTTGGAAGATAAACCAAAAAAATGCAATTAAGACCGATAAGACCTAATAATATTTGTATCTACACTTGACGAGCAGTAAATTAATTGTTTAATCGTTGTATGTATATGTATTGTTTTTGTGTATTATAAATGCGTAGTCTGTTGACCCACTCCTGCAAAACTCTAATACAGGAAAACATCATTTATCGCGGTATTTTCCAATACCAATAATAGTTTTTGTATCGCGACGTGAGACGACATATATAAGCACAATTCTCGACTCATAACTCACTCCGAGATGTTAAAATGCCTACAGAGACTGCACACCATATATAGTCGTTAGACGACGGGGGTCAACATATAATATTGAAGATATCAAAACCCTGTGTGATGTATATAATGCGATAATGCTGTGCAAAAAGTATACCAAGACTGCGTGTGTCGCGTCCTCCCGACCGACGACACATGTGATGCGCATGTGGTACATTTCTATAAAATAATAGCATGGTGAACAAAATACGAAGATATTAATATTACATCAACTCCGGTTTTTTCTCGGACTACTGACTACAGTTTCTCAATGGCAGTGGCTACATTTTCAACCAAACGGTTATCCCCCGAAATCGACATTTCTTTATTACTTTGTAGTTTTGTAGGAAACGTGATATTTAAAGCGATAAGAAAAATATTAATTTTCCATACTTATGAATAGTGCTGTTTCTACCAATACTCTATCCCACGGGTCATTACCGAGCCTTTATGTGGTAGATAAGTTCCTCCAAAAGGAAACAGGTCACCGCCTGGTGTATTCTACTTAGGGACTGAATATATATTACAGCCGTTTGTAAGCAATTAATAACCTGCAGATGGACAGTCGAAAATGTAATAGGGTTTGGCGTTTGAATATAATATACAAAATAATATTGACTTGTAATAACAAATGACTTTTAATGTAAAATATTAAAGTAATCGAACTGTGAACAAAAACTGTTTTTATAAATACATATGCCACATATTATGCAGGAGCAGAAATATGAAAAAAGGGGATTTCAAAGGCGAGTATTGTAATGTATTGTAATATATGTCTTGCACTTTGTGTGGGGGTAGCATTACACTATAATGTGTTTCTTTTATCGTGGCCCTCTAAACGCGATGCAGACATATGGATATGGTACAACAGCAGTACTTATATGTATATAATTTGTTAGCGTTATTTTATCTAAAAGTATACATAATATTATAGTATATGCGACATGCATATGTGTGCATATCCGTTTGTGTTTGTACCTATTTATGTGTTAGGTTAAGTTAGGCATGTGTATGTGTGTATGCATCGGTTAAGATGTGTGAGTATAGATAGGCAATAACCGGTCGGATGTATCGTGTGTGGTCATACAAGCGGAAGTGGCGGTAATTATAAATTATTCAGATTCAAATTTGTACGTAATTTTTTTTTTATACGAAATTTTGCGACAGCGGCGGATGTGTAGGTACTGCGTACACTGTACTTTATACAATAAATATACATATTATATTATGCACCTAATGTAAGTATAGTAAGACCAGTACACACGAGTTTCGCGCGGTCCTCGCCCTAAAGTCGCGTTGCGCCTATATATGCCATATTATATACATACACATACCGATTATATAGCAGACCTGCCTTGTACCTATACTTATACCTGTATATATACATATAAATATATGAAATATATGCAGAGACGCTATATATGCCGAGTGTCGGCGCGCCGCAGTGATCCCACGCCGTGGCGTTTAATAGCGTCGTAAATGCATGCGACCAAGTCAGCGTCGTATAAAAATAATAATAATACAAGAATGTTTTGTCGCTCTTTATTATACTATTACACCCCTCTGCCCCCAATCGATATATAGATACAGTGCCGTCACCTGCAGTTCGGAAATAACGATAATCATGATGCATCATTCACACCAAGTTTATATAGGTGCATAACTCTTAACGACATACGCAGTCCTACGTACCTAGCAGTGCCTTCCATCCACCTTGCATATATGTCTCGATAGCATAAATCGCTCCATAAGGATCCGTGTGGAAAAGGTTGGTCATTCAAACGTAACAGTTACAAATCCACCACTGCGATCACGACCCGGTCACCTTTTATTCCGGTCAAGGGTATTTGCCTACAGACAAATATCTGTCGATGAAGTTGCAGGAATGACAAAAATCTATACTCCTATTATAACCTATATAAGCCTCTTATAACACTGACACCTGCAGAAGATTGAACTATACGTCGATTCGATGTCAATAGCGCCACATAAACGGTATAAAAATAAAAACTATCCATATTCTTTAGTCTTTACATATTATGTTCCATTCCGTGCAATAAAGTGAAATGGCTGTAAGATCGTTTTCAATACAAAATCCCGAGATTACAGCCTCTATAATCATCTGCCTGATAACAATCCACCTAGACACCTAGCTGCCTAAAAATAAATTTAGAACTGTTATAATAAAATAAATGCTTTACCATCGATTAATCTAATAAAACATCTCAAGTCAAGTTGACTTCTGAGAAGCATGTGTCTGAATTGATTCATTATTTTGTGTATAAACTATTTATTTCTATCAATAAAAATGTGCGTAGTTTTTTTCATATTATAATTTAAAACTTTCGTCTAACACTGTTCCTTTATATTGGCTATGATATTGAAATAATTCGAGTGATAATAATAATTAAGTGAGTCGAAAACCACGACGCATGAATAGATTCATATTGTGTTGTGCTGTAAGTGAATGATATCCAACTAAGTAATTGAAATTGCAACTTAGCAGTTAACAGTTGGCACAAATATCTTGAAATAAAAACACAAATTTTATTATGTTACAAGAGCTGAGGCATTGAATTATAATTATATATACATATAAATATTTTACTCGTTTAGCCAACTGTTTGAATTCTATTTTTGTCTTAAATAACTTCATATATTTTTATTTGGTTTTTGAAGTTAATTTTTTTTATAGATTTTCGCTATGTGTTAGTCCTTTAAACAACGAATATAATATTTTGATATGTCCAAAATAACTTTTAGATACATCTAATTCTAATTAGCTCCTAGCATTTATGCTATTTAATTATGTTTTTATGTGTGAACTGTAAAGTAAATATTTTATATCACATATATAAGTAAATATATTATGCGTTATTCTTTTTTATTATTTTATTTTTAACTGCGGGATGAAAATATCATATCATAATATACAGCAGATAAACTTGACACTTAAATTCTGCAGACATTCGAAAAGAGGCTTCCTTTGATATTGTATTATACCATCGAAAATACATATAGTTTTGGGTTATTTCTCTGCTCCACTATAATATGCATAGCGTTCGAAATCTGTGACTATCTACAACTGCCCATATTTATCATTATATTTCGCACAATGGATAAACAATGTTTTAAAATTTTGTACACATGAGCATATGCTGTGTCGCCGATATCAGTATGGTTTTTATATTTTTTTTTTTATCTTGTGACGGCTACGCCTATACACTGTAATATATATTATCACATTTTATTAGTACTCACTTATGTTATGCCCCTATAAATGGGAGTTTTGGGTTATAAATCAGCTCGTGACTTCTAAAAGCTTATCTCCGGGAGGAGGGTGATCTATGTATACAGCAATACAGCATGACGTAGATAGATCCCTCGGGACACTTGTTGCCTGTCACTACAAGCGTTCAAGGGTTACACCCACGCGATTTGATTTCACTACCCATACAAACCAACTTATCAACTACATATTATTATTATTATTATCATTATACAGATGTGACGCACGTGCATCCATATGTCAGATACGCGTACATTTAACTCGTAGGAGTTGTTTCGTTTTATAATAATTGTCCGAAGATGTAGTACCTACCGATTACGACGGATCGACCAGTAAACTGCAGCGAATTGTTTATAATTAATTTGTTATTAATATTTTCCGATTCCACTGCGTAAAAATAACAGTAGGTAAAAACACTGCTTTTAAATACATAGGTTTGCTACGATTTGCTCTGGTGGCGGTACAAATTTCTTTTTTTTTCATATGGGAACAATAAATTGTTGAGCTTACGATTTTTATTTTCAAAACTGATGTAGGTAACTTTGTCTAAATCGAAATTTGAACGGGTGATTAGTGATTTATTAAACTTACTATGTACTACTTACATAAATATAAAGGTCCTTGATAAATAATAGGTCTTGATAGTTTTACATACAACATAAAGTGGATGTAATATTTAGTGTAACTCTTACAAAATGATAACATTATAATTAATAAGTAGGTAAGTAGGTAAGTATGTACTTATTAATTAAAATAATATTAAAGTAATATAATTTTTTCAATATCATAGCCAAGGGGGCTCTTTCAAACATATTATCATGAACTATTATAATTTATCATTATAGTATAAAAATATTATAAATATAATTAATAATTCAGTAACAAATTGCTCGTTCGATTTCGATTCATACATTCGGGTACATTAAAATTATATATCAAAATGATCACTTTAACAATTTAAAGTAAATAGGGTGGTTTTCATTTGTAACAATTAAGTTAAAATCGCCACGCAGGTTTGAGGTATAAAAAAATATAAGTGTTTTATTACATGATCTTTAAGATTAAGTTAGGTAGGTACCTACTTGAAAATTGAAAAATTAAAATTGTATGAAAAAACGAGTATGTAATCAAAGAAAAATAAGCGGAGTGAATAGTAAATCAGCATAGGTGTACCTACTCGTCAAAATATAGGACGAATTAAGTCGGATGCAGCTGGACGTTTACTCTTTTTTGTATTATAAACGTTTGAATTACCTTGCTCGTTCCTAATTACCATTGAGCCCACCCGATTCGCCCGCAAGGAGTATATTATTATTTATACATATAGATGTATAGTTCGATCCAGTTACTCGACGTAACTACTTATATGTACTCTCGACGATACGTTGATTTATTATCGTCAAATACATTTTTAATAGATTTTCAGTAAATCATTTAGCTCAATGTTTATGCGATAAACCCACATACAATATCAAGTAAAAAAAATAAATAATAAAAACGAAAGGACGATAGAAATGGACCTCGTGGGACCTTATTATAATGTTATTGTTATTGAATGGATAACACATTAACAGTTTTATTGTACCTTCGATTTCTAGGTATCCTATACACCAAACATCAATCACGTCTTTTACAAACGTCGCTTGACTTTGATGATTATTGCTGCTGTCGTCGTGTTATTATTACCAAGATATCGTTATTTTTGTAGATAAATACAGAAATAATTTAATAATCAAACGTGAACACTTTTTTATTATTGCTATATTATTGTGTGTAACCGATAAAATATATTTACTGTCTCGGTACTGCAGGTCTGAATATTTAATGTCCATGTGATCATTAAAATAAATGTCAAATAGTCTGCGAGTAGAAATAATGTGTAATAAAATATATTATTACATATTATACCGTATAAGTACACATAACATATAGTGTGATATGATGAGTCATCTGTCGGACCTATGCATTATTCGAACGCAAAATAAGAACGTAGGTATATGAGTATTGTATTCATACACATGTAATAATATTTATAATGCTCAATGGTTTCAAGACCCATCTGCAGAGCACTATACACACAAAAACCGAGCAGAGCGTCAAAGTGAAATGTTTTATATAGCCCCGAGATGCTCCGGGAAGATAGTTTTTGGATACACCTGAAGCCGACAATTGAAAAAAACTACTTTTCACGAATTTCACCCCAAACCATTCACCTACCCAATCCAAGAAACGGAAATCAAATGGTCTTATACTGCAAAATACTTAAGAGTAACTAAACAAAACACTAAGCCTCCAACCCACATTAACATCAAGATTATTAAAGCCAAACGCTCCAAGCACTCTATCCGATCCTAAATAGCAAAAGTCAAATCCCGGTGATCGCTAGAATATTCTTGTTGAAAATATACATAAGGCCTCCTAATAATGGCAACTGCATAGAGGCCTACGTAAGCAAGTCAAGCTGGAAAAAAATAGAAGCTCTACAAAACATCAGGCTAAGAATAATCACTGAAATTCCATCATGCCAATCTAACACATCCCTACTCACAATAACAAAAATTCAAGATCCCTCTTCCCACATACACAATTCTTAGGCGTACTAGACCTGAAAGACCCTGTTTATCATTTAAGACCCATATATTTTTCAACACAAAATTGAAAACAATCAATAAAAAAACTCCAAAACCGCCTAAAACTGGAAGAAAAAGACAAAAGTTTGGAACTTCCAAATAGGTCACTACTAACTGGACGTCAGACCATACCAATAGCAATTGAAGTAATGTCTCGAATTGTAAGGAAGTGCAAAAAAAAAGTACCTTATACTTTGAGAAACTTTTCTTCGAGTAAGCTTCTAGTTCGGTAGTTACGCATTATGATAAAATATTAACACACACGAGACGGACAGTTCGTGGTAACGAACGGATTATTATTTTATAGCTATTTTTTATTTTTGGATCCATACTAGCGTACACACGGCGACGAGTCTGTCAAACCAACAAATCTCTCCAGTTCAGAAATATTAATACGTCATATATTGTATACGCGGCGGTCCCGCCCACAGCTACTTTACGATATTATCATAATTTTAACTGTGCATACGGCGGCGGCAGCAGCTCTATATATCACCCTCCTCGGCCCACTTAAATTGTTATATCCCGCTCACATATTATACAGTGTCGGCATGAGTGTGTGTGTGGTAAAATAATAATTATTAAAACACAATGAAGAACGATGTGCGTATGATATGTTGATCTGTCACATATTATTATTATTATACACATCGTATCGCCTAATATTATGATTTGTACCACAGAGAAGATTCGGATATCATTTTTCGTATTTATTATAATATTATACTTATGTTATTATTTTTATATTGTATACTAGTGGCATTGCGGCAACGTGTGTAATGTGTATTGTGTATATATCATCTCATAAAACTCGTTTCGGAATAATAATCATTATGTTGATATATCCCAGAGTCGATTATATCGTTAATTATTTTGTGTCTACTGATATATTATAATATATATGTACACTTATACGAATGTGTCTCTTAGGGGTGACGCGAAGATCGAAATTTTCTAAAAATCTGTATACCGATCGCCGATTAATGAAAATATACACTCGCCTCCCGAAGTTTTATATAATATGATATTTATAATTTAATTCAAACACCCAATTAACCAGAAAAATAAAAATCTTACGCGTTATGATAACCGGAACGACATTCGTTTTTACCAAAATCGTTTCAAAATGATCTGTAATTATAATTAAAGTTATCTACCAAGATAAACATGCACGTAACAAATCTTCAAACATTTCAGCGTGTACATAAGCCCAATAAAATGTAGGACCTATTATTCTCATTATTGTTGTTATTTCTATGTTTCGATGAGCTTAAAAACTCCGATATCTTCTAATTATTATATAATATTATAATTGTTTAGATCTCACTTTTTCGTTTTTTTGTTTTATGGTATTTTTTTGGTTTGTTTGGTGTTGGCAATCTTATTTTTTCAATACGTCAGCTTTTCGTGTACTTACTTCTTCCTATATTTGAATAAAACAAAACAAAAACAAATATTATTAAAATGTCGACATAATTATTGGAACAATGGTAATGATTGGTAGGTATAATAATATTATAATATTCAACAATAAAGGCAGGTATATACAGTCTACGGCATTTACAATATAAGTAGGTACGGTTTACGAACACGTATTATTCAAAGATAGGTTTAACTACTTTCGAGAACCCGATCACATTAATACCGCATTGTTATATTATTGATATTTATTAAACTTGTGCAACTGCCATGCCAGCGACAAAGCCGAATCTCAAGGACTCTCCTCGCGTATGGTTAGTACATTATTAAATAGTACCTATACCTACTATTATAGGAATACCTATTAACGATAAATCGTCTAAACATTGCTCGAAACATGTGCGTGACCCAGATTCGTATTTTACAATATAGTCATTAAGTCTTATATACATATTATTTCATTCATCGATTTCCCCGCAATGGTTGTTCAGTAATAATAATAATAATGACTAATATGTATGTATAATGTACGTATATACGGATCAGTTAATAATAATAATATTAATTACCGCGAAGTCTGTGCCACGGTAATTTGCCCAGGTACATAATAACTAATAAGTGTGCGTGTGCTCGCATGGCGCTCACATGCATGGAGGTGGTGTTGACTCGACTTTGCTGGCCGTATAGACGACGGAGTTGTGCATAATGTTAATATACAGGGTAAACGATTTTTGTTCTCAGTCGTCACTCGTCCAATATTGATATGTGTGGGGTGTAGGTGTATGTTCACATTGACTCAAATATTAGGGGGGCTAGGATCCTTTAAAACCATGACCATGTCCCCCAAAATCAATTGAGTTTAGTGTGTACAAAAATCATCGTTTTATTCTACAATTCTAAAATTGAACTCGATAAAAATTATTTAAAATTTTGTTATTGTGGTACAGTGTTTCTGATGGATGACACAGACGATAAGAATTTTTGTTTCTACGATAAAAAAAAAATGCGGTGTATAATATGTCGCGTTGATACGAGAGTACGTGTTACCCATGTATGCCGAGACCGGTATTTTTATGTTTTATAATTTTACGGTCGTAGGTACCTACACCACAGATGACAAACGCACGAGGAAAACAATAACTCTTCATCGACCAGCAAACTTATACCTAATAAATATAGTGGAATGTCATAAATTTTAGACTGAAAACCCCTATATAAAATAAAATATTTTACACGGAACGTTTGCGAATAATATTCTGCTATAAACATCACCCTGTATGCATAATACTACATAATATAATTACAGGGCATCGTGGCAGCCGCGAGGGGAAAAAAATGATTTCTTTCTTCTCTTGTAAGCTATATAGCGCGGAGATACACATGAATAATTAAAATAATGACATGGCTCGTAATCCAAATTGTGCGCCATACATAATACTATTATTATAATATCAATTAGTACAGTTTCGTAAGACGTATGATGTACATAGGTACACGAAATAACATATTATGTTTACGCGATGTTGGCCGAGAGGACGCTACACCCCCGAGTGTGTTTGTCTCCGTCTTACAAACGTACAACACAATGATATAGGTGTATAGCAAAATTGCTGTAAGAAGAATTAATTTTGTGTTTTAGTTTTGTTCACAATACTATCACAGTCCACTATCAAATTTTAAGGTAAAATAGTATATAATTTAGTTAAACTAAGTACTTAGCAGTTTAACTAGTAGGTACAGGTTTTTTATTGATATTTTGACTTTAAAATGTGTTATACACACATCTAAAAATGATTTTGTACCTATAACTTTGTAATAATATATTATAAGTAATGTAATAAAATTTAAAGTTATAATAACTAACTTTAAAATGTTATTATGTGGGTATATATGATATAAATATATAAGTATATCAATATGAATCAAACCGCATAATATGTCCCCTAGATAATAATTATAGGTACATTTTAATATAGGCCAATAATTCAATGTTGAACACATATTATGTGCAATCGTATTGTGTACATTTGTTGCAGAATAAGACAAGGGAGACGACAACACTTGAGGGTGTTTCGTCGTCCTCTTAATACATTATGGGTAACTATTTTATTTTTACTTCGCTCGTATTGCGATGAACCGGCGCTTTCTGTACGCGCGTGTAGACGAAACAATAATACACGTATTGTGCTATGTACGTATATATGTTTAGGTATATTATGTGCTGTGGAGCGTTTTGTTTCCATAACGATCGAGACCGATCGATCGATCACACGTTTCGAAGTCGCGAGCAAAAACACGTAATCTCTACGTGTAACATAAATATTTATAATCGAGTGGTGTTGAACTATAAGGTCTATACCTCTATCTCGTTTGTATATATATGGGGTCTAATTAATAACTGCCATTATCGACGTGTTCTACGACTATTTATTTATAAAGATACGCGAAAACAGCGTTTTCTACGTATTTACACTTACAACCATATTGTCGACGAGCGAGGTCAGTGATTATATACCTACTGCTCGCGGTCGGACCCGTATTTAGACTTTTTCCGCTCACCGATACTTCTTTGTTCAAAAATTTTTTTTTTTTTAATCATTTTAATTTTATTTCAACTTTTTTGTCATGAAAAATAGTAAAATTTCCAAGCAATTCAAGATTCTCCATAGCCCGTCCCCTTCTCACTAAATTTTACAGTGAGTGCAGATAGTTTCAAACGCGGAAACTCGTAATCTTCATTAACGATTATTCGTTTTAATTAGATTAATAAATATCGTGCAAATAGAAAAACAGAACTATAATACCTTTAAGTGTCTCCGATCAGGTGTCGTCACCTTACCATGGGTACTACGAGTTTGGGTAAAGGTTGTACTGCTTAGATTACACATTATTATATACAGGGCGATTATATTCCTGTTAGTATATAATAAATATTTTACTATAGTTTCTTGTAGTTTTTATAAGCTTTAGTTTCAAATATTTACGAAAGATATTAGATTTATAAGGTATGGAGCTGTGAATGATGATTTGAAAATTATATATTTATTATAGCAATATTTTATAATTTGTTTAAGAGCCATACTAAATGTTGAATGTATTTTATGTAAAACCATTATTGTGGATTAAAAATATAAATAAAAAACACTCCTCAACACTTCGTATAAAATCATATAAAAAATCTGGGCATTTGAGAACGTAGCCAGCGCAAACCTCCTACCTATGTTCAAAAATTTAAAAATTCAGAATTTTTTATGCACACATGATAAATGCATAAAAAAGAGGGGGTGTACACGCCCGGCGAAACACTCTGCATAGTACATTATACATATTATACATATTATTATAATATTATGTACCTATACATCCGATGTGACGTGTTTGTATGTATACGCTCGAGGAGCCACGCGGATGCGTTTTTCGCGTGCACAAACGAAATAAAATTAAAGAATTCGAAATAATTACGCGCTCGCACATACGTATAATATAATATATTTTATACACATATTATTTTGAATAGTATATACATATATATATATACATATAAACTCGTCTATAATAATATACACACGACGACCGAGCGGTATTATACTGTAATACTGTATATAGCGGCGGCGGCGTGCGGAATCAGTATATATAAATGCACGAGGGTATGTGTGTGTGCGTGTGCGTGTGTGTGTGTGTGTGTGTAAACGTATATATAAATACACATACATGATTCCAATTAAATTAGCGGCATTAATTTGTAGACTTACCAAAAGACCACCCATGGTGTTTGCTGGCCAGTTGCCTATCGCGTAGTGCGTGTGCGTCTGTGTGAGTGAGCGAGTGAGCGCATGCGAGTGCGTGTGCGCCTGCCACCCGTTTGAGTGTGTGTGTGTGTGTGTGCGCGCGCGCGCGCGAGTTGATAAGTTTGCATAGTGGTCCTTCGGCATTTTATGCGTATACGTTTACCGTATGCTGCACGATACATACATATGTATAAATACAACACACGAACACTTTTTTTATTATTATTATTATTGTACTATCGCCGTACTTATACACAATCGTTATTTAGAAGTGTAGAATAGGCAAACATTTTTGTGTAGGCACGCGTTTCGTTCGGTCGCAAAACATTTGGAGAAGTAATGCCACGAGTACACCTGCAATAGCTTAAATAATGTATCGTAAGCCCATACAATTTCCAAAGTGCAATATCGATACCTTAGGATTATTAGCTGTAACTCGTGGTGGGAAGATGAACTAGGAATGTTTCGGACGTTATTAAAATATCTATTGCATCTAATGTACCGCTTAGAGGATCTCTCCGTATACACTATGCATCCGATTCAAAACTACTGAAAACATTGGAACCTAAATTAATTTTAATGTAATGTTATATTTTTGCAATTTATGTTACATTTTATGGTACGCTTATATATTAGTTATCTATAGTATCTATGGTTCACTAGATATATATTTGCTATTATTTATTTTTAAATCATGGGAAAAATAATTCTGCACAACGTTCGACTATGACACGCGGTGTACGTCAATTGTCTATACACACATTTTAGAATTTCGGACTGTGTTCGAACACTCCAGTAAACATGGTATGCATATTTAGCATTTAAATTCGAATTATTTAATCGATAAGCGTAAACTGCAAAATGGATATTATATGTGTCATTTTATCTTATAATATACGGTCGAGCAGCATCGTAGGACCGGAAAAATATGATTATAATCGCAAACAAGATGTGATAATTACACGATGAGTTCATCTGACGAGAATCCCAGGGGGGTGGTATCGAGGTCGCGAGCCATCATATCTGCAGAATGGTATTATATGAGACTGTTAGCTCTCAGTCCGCATTGTATGATATATTTTTTCGGCCTCTTCCACGCGCGCCCAACTGTGCTGCACACGACGTTAAATGGACATTTAGATACGGGCGTAGCACCAGCTGCACTCGTATACAATATAGTAGGTATATATTATTATCATGGATCTTTCGAATATTGTGTACACAAACACATTTGGTCGCAACGAATGTGTGGTCGGTATAAACGGCACCGCCCGACTTATAATCTCATTCGCATTAACGCCAAAACGAACACATGGGGTACCATGTATAATTTTTTTTTTCCAAAAGCCATAATATTATCATTTATCATCTGCAGGCCGTTTCCTCGTAATTTTGATACTATCATTTTTCTACATGCCTTAATCCTTATATAGTTTAAGATAGTATATTAATAATATTCTAAGAACAAAACACGTCTAACCTAACCCTCTTTTCTGAGCCATGTGCACTCCACCCCAAATAATGTTGTGTATACATATATATTACATATTATATAATATATCTACAATAAGTTATGTGTACTATATAAAAAACTTTTTTAATTCTTCAGCTTCAAATTCATATCGTATACAGTGTTACCTAAAACAATTTTTATATTTGATTGATATACTTCCTACTATCTGACTACTGCGCAAGTCCGGGTTAGAACTTACAGTAAGATAAGCTAAGTACTTGTAGTTTGTGTCGGTAATCGATGGCGATGCATGGCCATCACGAACAAAAATATGCTCCGACCACGCAAGTGCAAATCTCATTTTTTAATTTATGATTCCACAAACCTCCCACGAGCACATTTTAAAATTTTAAACATTCGATGTGATGTATAATTTATTATAATATATACGATGTCCGATTCTCGAAGAGTGCGAACATGTACACCTGTGAGACCCGAGATTTTGTGCAGTTTGATATATAGTAAGTAGTAAGTAGGTAGGTACTTACACCGTGATGTAAGTTGGTACATTTCAGTTTTGAAATAGGTATTATAATTTTCAAATTAATTGATTATAAATTAAGTGTTCCATTACATTTGATTATTTGGTTTTAGTCACATGTATCGACATATTATGTCAACTCATCAGCACATAGGTAAAAAAATGAGTTTTTTCGGATTTTAAATACCACATTACCAGCCCTCTAGGTACAAAAAACACACATATATATATTGTAGAGGTATTTATGGTAAGTATACTCACAGAATAACAAAATCATGTTCGATTTTTTTCCGATTCGATCCTAACCGCATTTCATATGTAATTTAATTAGAAAGGCACAGCCTACAGCTATATTAACTGGCACTAATAATGTAATGATTCAAGTAAAAAAAGCATATTTTTAAATTCAGTTTCTGCCATTATTGTACGTATATACACGGATCTGCTTATACGTGTACCCATACAATTATTACTCTAATGCAAAAAGAAAAACAGAACTAAAAAAACTAATACACATTTTTACACAGTACCTACTTATAGGCCGACTTTCCAATTTAATTACGAACAGCAATATATTATTGTATACCAACATAATGTAACCGCAATATCTTTCTATAACGCATTTTGTGCAGAACAGGCGAGGCATGCACCCGCCGCCAATCCTGAGATTTCGATACCTATTTCTACTTACGGAAAGGAAACATAAAATAATAATAATAAATACGTATCCGTTGCGAGACATGCAGTAGACATCAGACATCACTTCAAGTTTTATTTATAAGTCCAATTTCCACACAGCTTTATAACTTTGTTTTTAATGTAAATCTAATCATTGTGCATTATAATAATATAGTATAGCGTCCAAAACTAAATAATATGTAATAACAATAATTATGTACATAATCGACCTATTAAATGGAAACTCGCACATAAACCGTTAATCCATCTACCTTTACAATAAAAATATATATTGTAGTTACTTTAAGTTGGACTAGAGCGACCGCTGGACATAATATAAATATGTATTTCGAATCAGTAAAAGCCAATTTGTGTATCCATATTTATTTATAATATATAACATGTATAGGAATAGATATACCTATTACTGCCTGAAGTAATATCCCGAAGCTGATTTTAGAGCAAAGGCCAAACGATTGGTGTGAACGAGTGGTATGGTGATGGGTCTCAGCCGATCGGGGCGAATAACTTTTTTTAAATTTATATGTTGATATTATTATAAACATAACATTTAAATGTATTCAATTAAAGAACCTACATGGTATTATTTTTTCCACTAGTATTTCGACTATTATAGCTTAACAATTATTGTAATGTGCAAACAAAGTTATTACAGCAGAAGAAAATTATTTACATTTTTTTCTAATATTTATTTTAATTTATTTATATTATATAAATGTCGTAAATAAAACTTTGTTATAATTTAATATTTATATTGTACGTAGTTGCAACCGTAAAATTTACCTTTTCAAGCCTCTAGAGAGTTTACATATACCCTTCAAGTAGTACTGAAGTAGACCCGGGAGTGTTTACAGGTCATTAAAATCGAGTGAGTTTACAATTGTTCCCCAAATCGAGAACGCCTGCTGGTTTCGTATGTATAGTACATATAATATTATGATAATATAAGCCTATATATATTAACGTTACCAGTTCACATTATTTTATGTATTCGGGCATTTTCGAAGGATAATATTTATTTATATCTCGTTGTTTAACATCTGTGACAATCTTCAATTGCAACGCAATTTATAAGTGTACTGTATAATATACAATATAATGTCATAACTATTAGAATATTAACTATTATAACTAGTTGAATATATTATCATAACTATAAAGCTATGTGATAACTGCAACTGAGCATCAGTTATAATAGATAGATTAGTATAGATCATTATAATTTATAATACATAATATTATCGGTCAACGGCGAGAGCACGCGGTGTACTCTCGCTCGGTTATATTATATGAACATCACGAGTGGCGCTTTTTCGCCCTTTACGTTGGCTTAATCGTCCTAAATCCTTTCTCAACTACAGTGAACTTCGCCGTGTATGCACCCTAAATAACCAACCCTTCAAATGATGAACAAGGGACGGGAATCTCGCGACACAAGGATCCCCGAAAACAATTAAACTGGAATTTATCGGAGCTTAAAGAACGGTTAGGTGATTAAAAGCATGTATAATATTGCAAGGTCGTATTATATACGTAAATTTGGATTTATTGGATTAACGATCCTGAGAGCTGGTGCAGTATTATAATATGTGTACACGAATAATAATATTTGTATATGCTCAAACTTGGATGTAGTTCGAGTATAACCACGCGTTAAAGAGTTAATTGAAATCGACGCGTTTCTCGTGTAGACTGCAAGACGCAAGTGGACCAAAAATGGTTGTGTTAAAAGTGGTGGTTATAACGACTAGAGACCCGGCGGGTGGGGAACGCAGGTGACCGCGGTAATCGACAAGTGGTATTGTGTGGCGACCGCGCTTATGTGCGAGTGTGTGTGTTCCGGAGGACATCGGCTGCAGTATAGGTACGTATATATATACCTCTGTCCTCTACCTACCTCCACGCAAGTGTAACACATCTTGTATAATACGAGTGCGACTACAATAATGATATAATACAAGTAGTAATGCGGCGTGGAGGACATAATATAATGATATATTAATAACAACAATAATAGTAATAATATGATGTTGTGTGCGACACGTCCGGCGGTGGGATCACGTAGTCATATTATTATACCGATGTACATATTATGGTGACGGAGATCGCCAACGACGAAGTGCCAAAATCGGCAAAACAGATGTGTTATTTATTTTCATCACACCAAGACGATCATTGGCCGCTTAAACGATATATCTACACCGCCGAAACCGGTATAGTCATTATATCTACCTATTATAATAGTTATATATAATTCCGGCGTGTATTCAAACTTGCTGTTTTCAGAAAGTATGAGAACGATAACCGCGTGACGTGTGTTAACAGAAGAAGCCACCGTTGACTGATGCAATCCGGTTTGTTTAGCGAAAAATCTGCGGATGTATACATAGCCTATTTTTATTAGTTCGAAACGAATTCTGCCCGAAAATTGTATACATATACTTATAAGCAGTATATTAGGTATAGTTTTGATCTTTTAATTTTTCAATATTACAAAGACAAAATGGGCGTGTTTAAAAAGGCTAGTTGATCAATAAAATATTAAAATTTGACTAAAATAAAAAATTGTATTATACGCACCCGACTGCAGATGATCAAACATTTAATTAAAAGCATTAGTGTGAGTGAGGATAGTTAAAATAATGGACGTCCAAATGTCATGCAGATGTTTATAATCAAATAATTATCTATAATAGTGCTTATAGCACTTCAGGACAAAAACATAGCATCATAAGTTGTGATTCACAACGAGGCCTGCACCTCGGTGAACATGGTAGAAAATGGATGGCCACATAGTAATTTACCGAGTATAAGAAATATTCTAAAAAAAATCAGTTTATTCGTGACTCGGATGAAATATCAATATCCGAAGGGCGAAGACGGAAGAATTAGAAACAATTATCTAAAATAAAATATTAATTATCTGCGATTATGTTGCGAAAATAAGAGATTTAAGTAAACGATTTTGTCATGATATGTTTCATGATGTTTTTGGACCGTTGTGTTGACTAAACATTCATAATTTTAGACGAATGTAGTAAAAAAAAAAAAAACACATAGAACTTAATCCAATCATTTTAAATAATAATTATATAACACGATTTACAAGCTTAATTCATTATGCATTAAAAAGGCTAATTAAGAAAAAACAAATCCCTAAATTCTACTGAAAAGTATAATAATTCGAATTGGTACAACTGACTAATTCTATATAATATAAGCTAATTACGAT
>PVMI01033359.1:0-12859 GCA_008528875.1 Aulacorthum solani | reverse complement strand
AGCGTTTTGTGCAAAATTCATGTCTATATAGAAAGATCATGAGAACTGAATTTTATAGTTGCACAGAGGTGTATACATTTCCACCATTATATACTTAGCTAAATGTATAGACGATATACGTAGAAAAATGTTTGCATAATTTCAATCAAAAAAATCTTAAATTGTTAAATGTTTGATAAATGGCACGTAAAAAATTACTGATCTCATGCCAATTCATATATATATATATATATATATATACTGACATTTTGATTTACCCACTTATTATTATATTGTTATTTCATATGATATAGAGATGATATGGAAAAATTATCCTCCATCACATCTGCACCCTGCATCCCGTCGAGGTGAAGCATCGATGTCGTCGACCATTCGGACGTATATGTTTAATACCTTCACTATGGTATGCTATTTGGGTAAAAGCATTCCCCAAAACGATTTTATCGCCACTGTGATATACTACAATAGGTATACCTATGTGGGTAATAATGATATTATTATAATATGTGATATGTGCCATCAGGTAGACGGTATATTATATGTATATCGATGATCATTTATCCTCGTTAAGTATTTTTTCATTGCCCCATACACTTCGTAGGTATGTTCATACAACGCAGAGAATAACCACCGATGAAAATATCGTGTCGTCTCCCGATAAACACCGGCCGACACGCGGTTAATTAGGTTAAAAACAACGAAAAAAAAACTCTCGTTTCGGGCGAACGCCACAACTCATGTGATTATGTCTCCTACCGTGTATACGTTTATCGATCATGGCCAAAGAAACGTACGTCGGGTCCTGGTATAATTATTATAATATTGTGGGTATGTATAGGTACGTTTTCCTCTTTTTCGTATCGCGAGGTTCGATCGTCGCCGCTGCGGCAGAGATCGATCGTCCGCGTGTCTGACATTATTATCGTAATATACGCGGCTCTATAATGGACGACCGGCACACGACACACGACAGCGATATACCTATAAGCGGTATTATTGTGGGTACCTAGATTTTTTATTTCATGTTCATATAGTATTATGTGTTATTATAGCGCATTAAGTTCACCGTACCGCGGTCGTTACGACGATGATTCGTTTTATCGATACCTCATACACCGCACACGCGGCCGAATATCTTTCCGGCGTCCGCCGCAGCACGTGAAACCTCATACAATTTACAATTATGACTCACGCGCCGAGGCCATCATTTACACCATCGTCATATTATTATGAGTACACAACAATAACAATGATTTTATAATCAAATAATAAACGCTCATCGTCAGTTTGGGTTTGAAGATTCGACGAATATTATTAGGAATTGTGAATATAAAATGTGAATTATCTGACAAAAGTTATAAGCTTGATAAATCGTACATAACGTTGGAATATCCATAAAAAATAATTATAAGTATATAATACAGTGTCCACTTATTTATTAGTTATTATACACATTAATATAATACCTGCAGCATACACACACACACACACTCCTTAGGGGTTAATAAACTATAAAAAAGAGTATTACCTATTTATAGGGCTCCTACCTAATGTATTCTTTTGAATTTCAATCACTTTTTGATCGTCATAGTTAGAAAGAAAATAATCTAAAATCGAAAAAATGTGTCCTATTAAAAAATAGGTAGCTTATATCGAGTTGTATTAATGACGCCGTGTAAGTTCTGCAAGTCAAGGAAGAGTGTCTAAATTTTGTGATTTTTACCGAAAGAGGGTGTAGTTTTGGACCGGAAGGGAAAACAAAATAAACAAAATGTTATTCGTTATAAATTAAATCCTTTATGCAACCAAGCAAACCAGGACAGTGANNTGACGGATGGCGCGTACCGCACACGTATCATATTATTTATAGACGTCAGGGTGTTGGTGGTGATCCGGAAAAATGCGGACGGCGTCGTACGAAAACCGTCATCTCGGCGTGACGCGTATATCATACGACCGGTGAGACACGACGACGTCTCATCGATGACAAATACACGATCGAGGAGAAGATCATGATATTATAAATTATGTTAAAATAATATGCATACACGTATATATTGTTTCCGTCCAATTAAAACACGTAATGCGTGTACATAATATTTTTGTTGGACGTGTAACGCTCTCGCGAATGGCGTAAGGCGGTGACGTTGGTGGTCGACCGAGGTATAGTGTAATGCCGTGAATGATGTTTCGCTCCCAACACATTACGATATTTTATACACACACACTGACACACAGTAAAAGTGTGACAATATTTCGGAGGATATAATATATTATAATATGTCTTGTGTGTGTGTGGACGCGTATATTATATACTTAATATTATTAATGATAAAAAATTAAAACTTAAAAATAATAACAAGAAGTATATTTATTAATTCGAAAAATACTCATAAAATAACGACCTTAAGTCAAAAATAAAAACCAACGAAAATGTGTGGTTTTTTATATAAATACGTACAAATGATATATAATATATCTATATTATAATATTATATGCTCGAAGTGTGTGTGTGTGTGTTGTACGTACACCTATAAATCTGATGTATATTACAATAATATTACACGTCGAATAAGCTCTATAGTCGTTAAATTTAATTATATAATAAAAAACATGATATAAGTATTAAAATAAAACACGCGCGCGGTTTTATAAACATATTTATGTGTTACAGTAAAGTATGATCACCGGTAAAAAACAAGGTTTAACAAGTAATTGCTAGAATTTACTGCATGAATACATTCAATAAAAGATGAAAACATTTGATTTTTCTGGTTTTTTTTTTTTATCATAAAAACGTTTAGTACATTCTAGGATTCTACAGATTAAGTTAGTTAAAGCTGACGAATGGATTTATTTATTTTTCTTTATTATTAAACAAAGTCCTCTGCAGAATGGCCATTGGATTGACATTAATTACATTAATTAAAATACTGTAAATTATTAGTTAATAATTATTATACATTATGATACAATATGCAATTGAAAGATACATGTTAAAGATAGACAGATACTTAAATTGTACTTATTAGTTTTGAATTATAAATAAATTCTAAGATACATTCAACGTCCCATGGGTCAGGGTTAAGTAAGTCCGAGAGCTGATCTGACAGGCCTGAATCTCTTCTATTCTTTTCATAGATCCGGCAGTCTGAGAGGATATGTTTGACTGAATGAAATTAATTTTATATCGAAATGACAAATGTTATATTTAAATATTACGATGATCTGCTTTATTACTCGGTTATATTTTTAATTATTATTTTTTTTCTCGTTATCGATGTTTTGGGAATTTTCAATTTCTATTTGTCATCACTCATCAGAAACAAATTATATAATTCATTTATTCGTGGCACTGCAGCTGAACAATTGGTTTGGCAATAGTATTATATCTGCTGCAGTGTGGTATATCTTTCTAATTATTTAATTTGTTCTTAATAATATGGCTGACTTAACGGTTTACGTCTATCTGTCAGTCAAATTGTATTCTATGGTGGCCCAAGAATTATTTAGCTGGGATTGTCATACCGGAGTGATTAAATTATAATCGATTTAATACAAGATTCCTCAAAAGTTGTTTTGACAGAAACCTACAAATCTCAACAAAAAAAATGTTATAGAAATTTGAAGTTCGAATTTTGACGAAATATGATATATAATATGATGCCAATAGGCATGAATTTTTCATTGTAACCTTTACAAACGGTTCAGGAATGGCTCAATGGCTTGAATATTACGAAGATCTCCGTATTATGTATCTGTACATTAGTGCATTGGTCAGGTTAGGTCATATTATGCACGTTTTTGGTAAAATTGATTTCATCAAATATTGTGTGTCAAATATTTGTAATCAAATCCTGAGATGTTTGACCGAGCCCCAAAAAGTCCTTTGAAATAATGATTTAAGATACGCAGATACGTTTTGATATACCTACGTATATTATACACTCCTCGTAGGTGTATATAGGTAGACAATTGCTAGAATTTTACAAAAGACATTTTTCGTTTTGAATTAACTACAAACACCAAAAAACATTCTAACACTTATATTAATGGTGATCGTCTACACTCCAGACTGGGTATGTAGATATACGAGCCAAGATTTTTCGGACGATTTACATGATATATAATTTGTGTAACTGTGTAAAAGGGCAGTGGCCTTTTTATTTAGGAATTTTATATGACAGTTATAAAGATGAAAAATTTAATTGAAGTACGTAGGTAATTATAATTATTAAGATGTAAATATACTGTATGCCTATGTGTAGTAGGATCAAATCAAGGTTCCCACAACTAACATAATAGTAATCGGAAAAAAGACAAGAAAATTACAAAAGTAAACCATTCAATTATAATTTTTTAATTGACTATATCTTCAGGTGGCATCTGACTTTTTCATATAATTTCTCCAAAAGTGTATACTTGATTTAGCTTAGTGATTTTAGCATGGCATTTTCATCTCATTGTTAAACTTAGTAAACATTTTTTGGGTTAATGTATAGAACTGTTTAATAAAATACTTTCAGTGTCACACATCTAGGGTTTGGATTTGTTTTCTTTTTCACAGTGTCATTACCTAATTATTTTGGGTACAATGGAAATTATTAATTCTAATCAGTACAACTCAAGTTATGTTTTGATGGCCACATGTTTGTTCTAAAATGTACAGGGAAAACTTAATAGTATGGCGTTGCTGTGCTTAAATGACCAAGGAATATTTACGCCAATATTGAAAATTCAAAAATACTAAAAATTGGCAATCTTAACACAAGCCAATTTTTAATATGTTTGATTTCCATCTGTGTGAATACTGCTTCCACTTATAAGCAAACAGCAACGCAATAATCAGTAGATCAGGGTTAAAAATTAAATTAACGGTAACCTAAGGTACATAACCAGTACGTAAGTCAAAATTTCTAACTCACAATGTTACATTTTGTTACATTTTCATTTTACTGCTTTTGCAAACGTGACAAAAAAAAACAGCAAAACTGAAAATTTTAACTTGTTTAAAAATTGAAGACTTGAAAAAAACTCTTGGAATTTAGAAAAGCTTGTCGATATACCTACCAGGCTCGCAAATTGCAAGTTGTACGAACTAACAGTATAATAATATGTACTGTGCATGAAATTCGAACAACGGTGAGTGTAAGAATGATGCACAATTTCGTATAAACGGATTGTCGCGTGCAACACATGTAGAGAGAGAGCTTGAGAGAAATATGGAGGGAGAGACATTGAGTGATACGCTCGAGAACAAGACGGACTGAGTCCAAACATTATAATATATAATAATTTTTACGCGGGTGGTCGTGTGCGCAAGCACGCTCACTCAAGTGTATGTGTGTGTGTGTGTGTGTGTGTGTGGTAATTGAAAGAAAAAAATTGTGCGGGCGCGCAGACTTAAGGGCAGCGGATGTCGGTCGTTGCCGGTCCGCGAGCGAGCGAGGAGATCGCTCTCGCGCGACGCGTACCGGGCCGCGGCGACTTTAAATAAACGCTATAAATATACGTATTATAATATCACGTTGGCGTGCGCGCGCAGCTCCGAGCAAGTCGCGCGGCAGCTTCAGTAAGACGCGTTGTATTATTATTATATACCTCAACGTAATAATAATAATAATAATAATACGTACGGCGTAGACGGAGGATCGACGACGGCGAGTCGGAGCGAGAGCGGATCGTAAACGTGGAGTTGTGCGGAGGGGATCGGCCGCCGCACACATCCGCGCGCGGCTTCTAATGAGGTAATGTTATGAAGGAGTTAGCGATGTGACATGGGCACTGTGGTGGGTCCGGCAGATCTGATGTCTCTATTAGGACCTCTCTCCGCGCGCGCCCCTCGCCCGTGTGCGTGCGAGCGTACGTGTGTACGTTTGTGTGTGTGTGTGTGTGTGTGTGTGTGTAGTGTGCACTCACGTCTGTTCCCCGCGCGCGCGACGTCCGCCGACGACGACGATGACTGCGACTACGACGACGACGACGACGACGACGACGACGACGACGGAGACGGCGGCGACGGCAACGAAAAAATACTCTCTCGACGGACCACACAACGCGGTCGTTGGTCGATCACAACGCCGCCGCCGCGTTAACTTGCCGTTCGTCGCAGTCGTCGTCGTACTATATACCACTACTACACGTCTACACACACACAAACACACACACACACGTCTCGCACACTTGGACTTATATTATATACATATACATACTCGGTATTTTATAGTGGTATTTATTTTATAGACGGTCTTTGTCGTCCAAATAATAATAATAATAGTATTCTCGCGAACCTCAACAACTGTGCCCCGTCATCTGTCCGTTATCAGTTGTTTGTCACAACGATCATCGATATTTTCACGGATTTGCAAATTTGATGAACAGCACTGAACAAAATTCATCTCCCCGAGAGAAAACAATAATTAAACGTCCGTTACCGAGAGGTTTTATACTTACCACTGGCGAAGACAAATGCGAAACTCACTGCTGGAATAATATCTATCGTGTTGTACAATAAACTAAGTCTCATGACCTCATTAACATAAAAGCTGCCGCCGGCCCCCTTTTTATGCACCGCGCCCGTATGCCGAAATCCCAGCGACAATAATTATACGATTATTACTATTGTTATTTACGATTGCGACGGTCGCGACTGTTTTCGAAATTATTAATTACGCCGCGGGACGACGACCCGCGCGGGGTCGGCCAGCAGTTGTTTTACTCGTTATTAACGTCGTCGACGTCTCGTCCTCCTCTCTACCCCCTTCCGACAACCACTGAACGAGGACCGCCGCCTATCAGCCCATGCCACCGCACGTTAATACGTTTATAACGACGTGTACGTACACGTGTTTACAGGGGATTAATCCCCACGGTAGTCACTGCAACCGACACGTTCGGTGTTACCGTTTTATGGCGATTATATATGTGTACGCCGGCCCTGTGTTTATTTATCCATCCACATTTATTAGCGTGCTCATTGGGGCAAAAGGGAGGGGGAGGGCCTTGAGCGTTTCTCGAATCATACATAAAAATAAAGATGTACCAATTTCAAAATAATTAAGTAAGTAGATCAGAGTTCATAACTAATAATTATTACGTCAACTATTTTACCTCAATTGTATAGTAGAATGTTAAATATTTCATGGACAGATCGTTTATACAACTCGAGCGTACTTCAAAGAATGCAAAAGAAAGAGGAACTACTGGCGATTATAAAAACATGGAAATTATAATACCTGTATCACATGAGGAATAACCAAAGATATGAATTGCTGGGACTTAATACTTAAAGGAAAAATAGAAGGTGAGAGAAAAGTTAGAAGACGAAGGATGTGGTTCAAAAATCTCCTCGACTGGTTTGGTGCAATATTAACTCGTCGTTAGAGAAAGAAAAAATATTCAATATTATTTCCAACATCCGAAACGGATAGGAACTTCAAGAAGACAATTAGCTCAATTGTAAAGTATCGAAAAAAAGTAAAAATAAATTGCATAATGACATTTTAAAACAAAAAATACAATTTTTTTATCATACCTGCATAGTATATGTACAGTCCTAAGCATGTATAAAATAAGAAGGAAATTGAATTTGCTTTTAAAATAGGCCGGGAACCAATTCGGATATATAGACAACTCGGGAAAAACTTCGGATACACCGTATGATATAATTTACCAACTGCTGGCTCCGAGACTTGAAACACATGACCCAGTTCACATCTTAACTATGCAATAAAATATTAAAAGAAACCTTTGGTTTAAAAATTAAATTGTCTGTTTTTCAGACAATCAGCATACAAATAAATCATACATCTGTGGTGTGTAGTATAATTGCACATGCACTATGTATCATAATATTATCACAGTAACATTTCCCGGGATAAGTTCAAAAAATCAATAGCAAGAAACATTTTTGAAATTAACGCACAAGTCAATTTAAAAGATAATTAAAAATAAACTTTCTGAGTCAATTTTGTGTGTACATGATTTTGATTGAGTAGCTGGTGTAGTATAGTGGCGTCTGTCGCTCGGGTGACTCATTTGGCAGGGAGGTTAATTTAAATTAATGAGACCAAAAAATAATATTGAAATTAAAGTTAAATTCGTTTTATGCGAAACACGAAAATAAATATAAATGTGCCATGTAAAAGATAGTACATTATACAACCTTAGTTATTACCATCTCGTAAGCATGAAGACTGGGATTATCATGCGAATTGCAATTCAAAATTAATTTGATATA
The DNA here is from genome assembly GCA_008528875.1 of Aulacorthum solani. Taxonomy (NCBI): domain Eukaryota; kingdom Metazoa; phylum Arthropoda; class Insecta; order Hemiptera; family Aphididae; genus Aulacorthum; species Aulacorthum solani. Next base: position 4,619 of record PVMI01033359.1, on the reverse strand, counting down.
TAAGTTTAAGATTTTTTGTCTAGCTTTGCGTAAGTCGAATGTATTATTTATTTTTTCATAAATACAAAGTCATGCCGGCATCGTTCCTGTATATAGTTATAGTGGAATATAGAAGTATACGTTTTTAAAAACCCGAGTTAGTTATCAGATATACTATATTATATTAAAATGAAAAAATATCTGTACAAACTTTTGAATGCGTTTATTACATTGCACATGCTTACATTGATATGTCATAAATTTTAATACTTATAATACAATATATATATATATACTTATAATTACTACACGCAAATCAGCAATCTATTTATAACCATACATTTACCAGAGACATAATACGCTTACGTAAATGATATACAATACGCGACGCCCTCTGAGCTCAAAAGACATATTATTGTGACGTATACCGCAGTTTATATACCAACACACGCTGCGATGCACAATAGGCATTGCCCCTTTTCTTGTCCTCAACGACGCCGTACGACAATAGCCTCCTATGCGTAAAGGTACATGTAACATGTATATTATATAGGTAATATTGTCAAACTCGTCGGACCTGCTGCACATTATGGCGTAAACATACGCAAGTTTTTCGGTCGAGCATTTAGCAAATAATACCGACACGTCGACATGATAATACTATCGAAGTCGTTAATCGGTGTCCCGTTGTCCGTTGATCGAATCGACATCCTTCGGAACCATTAGTTCCGGAGCAATGCGATACGTATAAACCTACCTAATAATGTCATTCATCATATATGGCCAGGTAGATACCTACCTCCTAGTGTGTGGATGTGAACGAGTTAAATAATAAATACTGTAATTTTAAAATATTGTTTAAATGATAAAACGCAAGATGGATTAAAATTGTATTAATACGAAATGCATTAAATAAAATTAACATCGTATTCAATAAATATCAGAAATGTTTCGCGATATCTTGTGTAGTGTATGTACAATATTCATATTATTTAGTTCAGATTATTTTATTTGTACGTAAATTCAAGAGTCAAAACGCACTTAAAATTGCAATATTTTTCACATTTTCGATGTTTTTTCAAAACTATCTCCTGTCGAAAATAAAGATCTGACATAACTTCTTTTTTAGTACTGAGTTTAAAATATTATTTTATAGGTTCATATATATATATACATATATATATATACCTCCTGCTGCATGGGTACAAAAGCCGTCGACCGTAGATAAGTCGTAGACGTCTGGACGAGTGTTATTGGTTTTGAATTTGAATTTGTTGTGCTAATCTGCAAATCCACCGCCACCGCGAGAAAGGTTATCGGCCTAAATCGATTTTCCCCGTCAGCGAACTATAATAATATTTGTTGCGTGCGGACACGGAATCGACCAGCGTGCGGGCAAGTAGGTACTGACCCCACCGTCGTCCCGTGTGATTTCTTCCGAGTAGATAATAATATGCCGCCGTACACGTCGTGTGTTTTGTTCTCGAATTAACGATGACGTCACAACCACGGCTGCGGCTGAGTCTTGTTCCTCCGGCAGACCGGCGTCGACGCATTTCTTTAAAAATAATTTTTATTTCCAGTAAAACGGTTTTTAACGTTGTGGAAAAACGAAGAAAAACGACTCTTTATACTGTAGGTGCCTATCGTCATCGACCGATAGGAGGTTTTTTTTACTGTTTCCCCCGATTACCCAACATGTCGTCGTCGTCGTCTCGTAGGTCAGACGAAACGCGTTCCTATATTCTTTGGATTTAACGATCTATTAGTTCCACGTGATTTTCTCTAGTGTACACCACCTACCTATATAATATATATATATATATATATGCTTATATGTGTATAGTGTATTCTCTGCAGTGCGTTCGACAATTTCAAGGATAAAACACTTTGAGCACTGCACGATGACAAAGCAAACTTTTCTGGATAAATCCAACATATATATATCCGATAGTTGAATTTTCTCTGGCACACACCGTCCATCACTCCCAACCACTCGCTCACTCTGCAGTCTCAGTGTTCTTCTCTCTCTCTCTCTCTCTCTTTCTCTGGTAGACTAACCGGCTATATGCCTCATTGTACATATACAGGATGTTTCACCATGTCCCGTCCCTGTTATTTTCTGTTTAATAATATTTTTGAAATAATATAACTTCGGAAAACCATTAGTTTATTAGAGATCTACAATTTTATAATAATTTTTCGCGGTCGTAGATACCGGGTGGTCGTGTACGTGGACAAGCTAGGTAGGTGAAGATCCTGTACATGCATTATTTGAAAACTAGGTAGTTAAATTAACCTAAATTAATAAATAAATACATTGTACCTACCTATAACATTGTTATTGTACCTACTATATAATATATTACAAGTATTATACACATAGTATGCGTGTACCGTTTGATGATCAAACGATATACCTGCCTATTATATAGAACCGTGATGTAGTCTGTCGATATAAGTAATCACTATATTAGGTAGGTACTACTATATACCTTTGTTATGATAGCTGCAGAGTGTGGACTGCAAGGTTACCTAACAGTGCCCACAAGTGGAATGAATTCCTGGGGGAAACGAATCAATTTGGTTCGTTAAGATTGAAAAAGAAAATTGATTGCTGTATAAATATAGTACCGGTCATTTATTGAAGAACAACTGAACAACTTTATCATTCAATTCAAATGTTCTAATATTGAAAATGAAATTAGTAAAACAAAATGTGCTTTGCTCCAATACAACGATTCATAGGTAAGGTTTACAAGTTCTATACTTGTTATTTAAAATTCTCTTCGTAACATTAATGATTTCCAACTGGTTTTTAAATTATAAAAGCATTTTACTAAAACAAAAACCATAGAAAATAAAAATTGATTTACGAAAACTATCATTTAGCAACTATGCTTGCTGGCCTCGAACGTCACCGTATAGGTTGGACAGGTAGATAGTAAGTAATAACTAATATCATTGAGTATATATTGTACAAATGTTACTTAATTGCCAATAGGTCTTTTACTCTCAACGTTTCGCGAAGAAACAATCGTATCGCTTATAGGCAAGTTATGGACGTTCTCGAAATACCTACTTAATAGGTCAGATGGAGGGGAGGTGTGGTGGGATATGTGCCTTTGAACTATAGCTATCGTACCTAGGACCTACTACACGGGGTCGAGATTCATTGCAAATTTTCTGGGCACTTGGGCGACGACTGTTTTGTGCGAATAAGAGAGCACAGTATAATATATTACAATATTACTGCAGATACATTATCTTTATAATGTAGAAAATGCTTATATACATACTCGTGTACATAATATTATAATACACGTGTACGAGTGAGTGCACTCGTGCGCATTATGCAGTATTTTGCCATTCGTTGAAAGGGAGGGAAATGGGTAGAGTGTGTGTGCGTGTGTGTTAACATTACCGTAACGCATACTTGTATATATTCTTGTAAATGTATGCTGCTCGTATAGTTCTATACGACTATAATATACATATATAATACGACGGACAACTTATATTTTACTTATTATAATCACCGGTGAAGAATCATCGTGTGTATCATTCTCGTGTTGATCGGTTATAGTCGATTTAATACAGTGTAATTCGTACTCTCCTATGTCACATATATATGTATAGGTATACATGTATAGGTATGCACTGTAAGTAGTAGTATAATTATACACACACACTATACATACATAATAATATATATCTAACAATATGCGATATCTAGTATATTATGTCGATAAATATGCCTATAAATGTGCATGTCATGTATAATTCTTTTTGTGTGTAACTTATAGATTAATGTTGCTCGTGCGCGTGCATAGGTACAACAAATGTACACACGATATAACATAATATATATACTATTATGTAAAACTATATATATGTTGCCTAAGTGTACCTATAGTCGATCTATATTATAATAATATGTACAGGCGGACAACGTTATACATGTATATCGCACGAGGAGGCGGTCTAGACCGTGACTACTCAAGTCCAGTTACACACCCCTTTTTAACGAGCAAACTACCCTTGGGAGCACCCCCTCCATCTACAATCACTCCACCGCGCCGTGACGTCGAAGCTCGTATACCTACTATAAACATATAATATACCTACCTACCTACCTACCATTAACGACACACGCGACTTGCACGAATAGTACATATACCTACGTCCGCTGTATGTCTTTATATAATATTGATATAAATATAGTAGCGAGGGAATATGGAGGGGGAGAAAATAGTAAGTGTATATTTGTATGCCTTTTGTAAAATATATAACTATTCTCTATACTTAACGGATAAATACTAAATGCGAGAAAATATTATTTTTTTATTATGCTTCCACGACTTTAACGCGTAAACAACGCCACGCGACTGAGGTATAGATAATATAAGTGTATTATTTAATATATTATATGCACATATAACAACCCAAAAAAACTCAGTGGCACCAAAGAATAACAAAAAAAAAAAAAATTGGTAGTTCAAAACTTTAACTAAGAATTACTTATAACAACCATTATTTGAATAACTGATGGCTGACAGCGATAACAACGATTTTTTTAGAAAAATTCCCAATGGCAAAAACATCTGTAGAAAATATTTTTTTTTTTCAAAATTTTACAA
>PVMI01033358.1:0-27341 GCA_008528875.1 Aulacorthum solani | reverse complement strand
AAATAATATAAACTTTTTTTAAAGCGTGTATAGTGGTATCATTTGTAAATCGATTTTTTTACATCAATCGCACTCGATAAGTTAAATCATGACTACAGATAGGGATATACATATGTAGTATGTATAAGTAATTTTACATCGTATATGTAATACCAATTACCAAAGTACAATTTTACTAATCAATTTATTGAAAAACTTGAATATATTAGGTACTGATCGACACGTTGCATTGAAAAAACTATTTTTTTATCAAATTTTATGTAGGTTACATAAAAAAAATTCTCATCGAATAAAATGATTCAATGTTACATAACATTTTCTATTCGGTAATGCCAGTCTAGTAATATGTTTTTAAACACATAAATACATAACAATATATAAAACTATTTTTTTCTTCTTTAGATTGCTCTATTATGTGAAAAATATGTGAACTGTGAATACATATAATTTACTACAATACTGCCTACTTACCTTCGTAAAATATGTATAGGTATTATTACCAATGAATTGTTTCAATTATACACCTAATGTTATATATTAGTCAGCCTCCCTGTATATATTGGTAGGTTTTTTTTAGAATGATATCCTTCGTTATAGACCAATTCAGTATACTATTTAGTTTAAGCGTATATCTACGGTTCCCTGCTGAGATTTTATATTGAAACTCGTACGTTTACGCCGTAGAAGGTTGGAGAATTATATCGAATTTCGTTCGTTTTATATTTTCAAGAATGTTTTATTGTTATTTCTATCACATTTTCAGTATAAAAGTTGATTGCGAGAAGTAAGGACACAGAATCAGTAGTCGTATGTCCTTTTTCCGCAGTAAAGGAAGAAACACAGACTGATGGGATATACAATTATATACTCCTCATAAAATTTCAACCTTTAATTCTTTTTTCGATTGAATTTAGACTATTACTTATTATTTCATATTTTCACAGCTTTTTCGTAAAAAAAAAAACTCCGATCCAGAAGAACATCCCATGAACCTGTTGCTTTCAATTATAATTTATAGCTAAACATTACCATTGCTGAGTTTGCACTAGAATAACAGTAAAAATTTTAAAATAATATTTTTCCAGGGCTTTCTAAAACAAAACTATGTGTTGAATCCATCGTAATTTTGTTTGTACGTTATACCTCAATAGTAATTCTATATTATACTGCCTTCATGAAAGAATCGTTAGTATTATTTATGTACGTGCGTTAATATGCGTAAATATGTGTAGTTGTAATCTGTGGGTTTTACCATCGGTGGAATTTGCATGTTATAAATCCAACTCCAAAATCGACTACCTATAAATCGGTGCAGGGACTTACAATCGGCCGATTTACTATGATATCTTCCGAATATTTAATAAATAATATCTGCAGCAGCATAAAATGTATTACGATATATATATTAGATATGACATGAGCGATATGGAGTATATATTTTTAGACATCTAATGAAAAGGTAGCTAGTAGGTATCTACTTCAGTGTTGTACCTATATCCTATGTGTATATGCCTTGTCCTTGTTATACAACATACAAATAATATGTGCACATGTGCACGTAAAATATATTGACTAGTTTAATTATGTACTACTTAGTTAGGTAGAATTGTGTATGTAAGTATCTGCCTATAATAATAATTAATAAGTAATCTTTTTTATTTGCGTATACCTATATCAACACAAATTTTCATAAGCAATCACTATAATTTGCACCCTGCAGTGTTGTGTAGAAACCTTCAAACCTAACTGCATTAGATTACTAATTTTTACAAAGTAGTTAACCATGTAGATTGCAGGTACTCCATTCGTTTTCCCTAACTAAGTTGCATACCTATTTTTTAATAATTTACATTTCATTATTTCACGCTGTAAATACGAAAAGGTAACGAGCGTAGTATTGGTATCTAATATGCAACTAACTTTCTGCAATAGTTGAGCAAAAACAAATACAATACTGTCGATAGAAAAGACCACGCAAAAACTACAGAGAATATAATCTCGATTGAAAAGCGGAAAAACGACAATCCGTGTCCGGACGAGGTGCGATTCGTCCAAAAACGGCACAAATGGTAAAAATACTTCATGAAAATCAAACGGGCGGCGCTGGCTGGCTCGTACGTAAACATTTTATATAATATTATAAACGGTTCGTGGTTTAATTATTGCGGGCCTAGAATCTAAAAGCCAGAATAGGATAGAACGACATGTGACGTCATAGAGTTATTTTAACTGCGAGATTATCACTGGAATACATTTTTTCGTCCGCAACCGTTGTAGTAGGTATATCGTATGTAATATATAATATACTATTGCCGCAATACGCGATCCCCGCTCGCTGGAACGGATTATTATTATTTTTACTATTACTATTATAACCATTATTTTTGTTATTTATTTTTTTTTTTACCACCGCTCGCATTTTAAATAGATATTACGTCGCAGTATAACATACTTGGAGTCTGGAGGTGTCGCCTGACGGAGTCGATTTATAACTTCACGGGTATCTCTCTCACTCAGGACTCACCCTCTCTCTTTCTCTCTCTCTCAAATCGTTGAATGTATATAAACGTATAAGTATAAGTCACAGCTAGTAAATATAGTTGCGAACGTCTTCTAAAATTGTATACAACTCTTGATAGAAATGTCCATCAGCAATCTCACTGAAATAAAGAAAACATTCATCATAAAATTATGTCTCTTGAGATTAGATTATAATCTATTCTGATATCTTAACCCAATAAATTAATAACTATTAGTGTTTATTATTTACCCTTTTTATTTTGACGCAAGTGAAATAAGCTGTACCAAAACCAAGTTAATTAATTTTGGCGCGAATGGCCGGTAATTCCCTGACGAATCACTTCAATTCTTAGGATGTCACATTGTCACCCACCCAAGAACAAATAATAGCAGCATAACACTGATACCAAATAGCTTCTAAACACTCATATTGAACATCATACAAAAATAATAAGAATTTTGAATTTTTAACGTTGGTAGCGTTGGTACTTACAAGTTACAACAATCAAACTTGAATATTTTTAACTCGGGAACTCAATGACTAGGCAGTGGTTATAATTTCAAATAAGTACATACTTTAAAATCTCATATTTAATCTTCACAACAACAATTTACCAAACTCAACTGCAATCAACAAATAAAATGTGTATATTTAATAGGTGCATGATGTATACCTAAATATTTTTGACTATACAATTTAATTACAATACCTAACAATGATTTGATAATAGCAGTACTTTATTAGTAGTTTATAATATTATGAACGACCATTTTCATTGCAGTCCAAAATTAATTTACAGTAAAACACATTTTCCATAAAAATGTGATGTTGTGTGCTGGCGACCCCTCCTTTCCACAGTGCATTATACCGGTGCTGAGAGAATAAAATATGTAAGTGGTGCAACCAAAAAATTCTTCTCACAGACAAAAACCGTTCACACCCTCCATTTTCTTCTATAAATTAGGTACCTATAAATTATTATAACTTACAAGCCACCTATAAAGTTGGTTAGGTCAACCTAACACTATGCCTAAATAAATTCATTTGTTATTCATCAAGGGCCAAGGCGGAATCGCCGGAGATTGGTTATTGATTTTTAGACGTGCAAATCATATACCATAAATAATATAGGCAAGTACTTTTTTTATTTGTTTGCGTGGATTACATACGGTTGTTTGTTCAATTTCAAGCATTTTTGGATCACAACCCCAAATTTGTTTTTCTTACTTTGTTATTACCTCAACTTTTATGCATAGACACATAACTAATCCAATATGAACCTAAATGTATATATCTCTATACAAGCATGTGACTGTGAACGAAATGCAGATATAATGTGAGGACGTAAACTGTAAATATTTTAATACGAATATATATATTTTATTTACTTTTTTAGGTACTCGTCACTTATATATATATATGTCAACCATCAATGTATCTCGTGTATGGCAATTCTGATTCCAAAAGTTTGACACCTGCAACGGCACGACGCGACGCAATAAACACATATGATTGTTATTTGCTATTCACACGGCGTGTGCAGTTTCACCTCACGTAAGTAACGCAACGTATACCTACTGCAGGTACCTATCTACGTGATAAATCAGTATGATAAACACAATAAATTTTATAGTTTTATCTTTCCGGTATAAATCATAGATGAGTGAAATACGCGGACAACAGCACAGCACCAAATAAATCCTTAAAAACTGGCATTATGGTAATTTTTAGGACCGAATCGTCGCAAGGCATCATACAGGTAGAATACAATACACCGAGATGGATGTCACAATGAATAACAATAACTAATACAGATACCTTATTCATACGCTATATTACCATATTGCAATGACGCCATACCGGTATAACGTGATTCTGTATTTACCTACCGTTGTTACCAAAAATACCTTATACATTTATAACTTACAATTTGCATAAGTAATCATAATAAATGCAAACATAATTTTTAAAATATATGTACATTTTCCTGGGTTGCGACACTTCTGAATTAATTGAAAATACTTATTATCGAAGTACAGTGTTTTCGGTGGGTATTTATTATTATTCTAAGACCGTGGTATTTACTAAGTTATGGTATAACAATAACAGGTAATACCATAGATACCAATAGGTAAACAAATACCGATTTCCGATATCAAAATATTATATACATACTGGCAGCCCCAGGTTAAAAGGTACCTACTAAACAACAAAATGTATCACAAAGTACAGATCAATAATTCATTAGTTTTTTATTAGGTATAACTATTGTTCTTATTATTGAATGGCATATATTTTTGTCTACTTTGCCAAGATTAATACTGGACTTTAAAATGTATAAATACAAAATAATTTAGGACTATATTTTTTTTGTTCAATTATTTCAAAAAAAAATTTATAATTTATACCATGTAAACTTAAAACTTAAAACATTACCATTTTAACATTAAATTACCCTGAAAACTCGACAATTACAAATTTACATCTTAAGTTTAAAAGTAAAGACTTGAACATTACATATGAATTATAAAGTTTGGTGTATTTTAAATGATGTAAACAAAATTGATTGTAGCACACTATTACTATCTACAACTATTACCAGGGCAAACATTTGGAATAGAATTTTCAAAAAAGTAAAATTATTAATAAGTTTTTTTATTAAAACTGTGTTGAAAATCCCATAAATTATAACTAAATATTTACACATTTTGATGCTACAATAAAAGAATAATATAAAGAAATACAATATTCATATATAAGTATCAAATAATTTACCATATGAAACTTTCTTATTAATATTAGATAACAAATAAAAATGTAAAAAATATAAAACTTCTTGCTCGAAAAAAGTGTGGATTTTCAAGATATTACTATACAAACTTAGATTACATATAATCAACTAGTATTTATGAAGTGTTTTTTTGAGATTCTTTGCCGTCCAACATAGACTGAAAAAAAATTATAGATTAAAATTTGAACATACAGTAAAAAGTTAAAAGATGTTTATAATATTATCAGACAAAATATTTTTTCCTAAAGTTACATTTCACTAATGATTTTTAAAAAGATTAAGATTTTAAAAGACAAACATATATAAAAAAGTTTAATGCATGATTTTAACTAATAAACAAACACATTAGATACAGAACACAAAACACATATTATATAACATGTATTATACTTTAAATGAGGTGTTTATGTTAAATTTTAAATTGCAAAAGTTAATTTATAAGACTTCACTCTTAATTTTTAAATTGATTTTAATTTGAATCTTTCATTTTAAAAAATTATGTTATCAAATTTATGAAATCAAATATTATGTGCTATGAAAATGTCTCCACATTATTAAACCTAAAAATTTAAGAAAAGTTTTTAGCAAACATAAAATAAGTAGTTAGATATAAACTTTTTCGGATGATTATTATGAATCACTTACCCACATCACTTCTTTAACTCATGTGATTCAAAACTTTATTTCTAAAAAACTTTAGTTTTTAACAAGTATTTATTGGTCATGATTCAGACAAAAATGCTATGCAAATGTAAAACCATTAAATAATAAGATTTGTTAATCATACTGTACAATAAATAATTTCTAATAAAATAATATATTATGTACAATGATCACCTAATTTTCATTATGAGACCTAATAATATAACTATCAATTAAAATAAATGTTGATGTAAGTATTTAACCAAAATGTTTATTATATGTTTTAAAATCCAGTTACTTTTATTAGTTCTACCTAACAACACATTTTTCTGGTCCATTGAAAGCCATTACAACTAATTTCTACTGTATGTATTATATTTATAACCAGTCTTAAATGTTCATTTTAATGAAATATATTATACAACTTCAGTCTACACAAGTTTTTACAATATTTAAAATTATTTGATCAACAATAAATTTAAGAAATATTTCAACACCAAAATGCTTTTATGATAAAATGGCAATAGTGATTTGTCCTAAACAGAATATGGAAATATTAAATACCAATATAAACTGTTAAACTAAGAAATACTTTTCAATTATATTAGTCAATCAACACATGTTAAATGACTTGTTAAATTAGTAATAATTTTATGCAATCAAATGTTAGAGATAGAGAGTACAATACATTAATTAATTGCTGCAAACAAAAATATACAGTAATACTTGTTTTTAATAGCCATTAAGAGAGTAAAAAATGTTTATGTATATTACTTAACGTTTTATATGATAAAATAAGAATATAAATCAATAGTAAAATAAACTAACAAGGTTTGATCGTAGGTACATGAAAATATTAATTTCATTAAGATGAACACATATTTTTAGTACTTTTCAACATTTCTGATCTTATCTTGTTGTAATTGTATTATTAGGAAATTACAGTAATGTAATTAATAATTCTTTTGTGTGTGGCATAAAATATATCTTGAGTCGAAAATGGACATTTTTGGCTAATAGTATGATTAGAATCAAACATTTTTATAGTTGTTTATTTTTTTGGTATAGATCACGTATGGCATAACTATAATTCAGAATCAATGAAATTTGTTTTGGTTTAAACATTTTGAGTCATATTATTATATTAGGTACTAAACACAAATGTTAAGTTATGAGTTAATATTTTGATAAATTTACAAAAATGCATGCCTTAATAGTATAAATCATATAAAATAAAAAATTACATTATCTTAAGTCACTCAAAAACCATGAAAAATTGATTTTAAATTTCTACATAATAGTAGATATATTAAATATTAAATTTAACTAATTATCAGCCAAGTATTATTATCAACAAATTTTAATAATTTTTTTAATGTTTTGTTTTCTCTGCCTGAAAACTAGGCATTTATAATTACGACATTTATACCAAAAATCAAAGAATTTGTAGTATTATACCTGAACTAATAGTGAATCAGCTAAAATCTGTAAATCTTCTTCAGCTTTAACAAGCTGAAAAGATAAAAATAAATAAAATCAACCAACAATATTTTTATTACATAGTCTAAACGAATTTATACAAACCTTCGGGATATATTCTACTTTTGATTCTAAATTATCAGTATGAATCAAATTACGTTTTTCTGTTAGTTCAAGAAACTCTTGTGGGGTTATTTTGATTGAGCCTTCATTCATTAATGGAGATATGTTTTTGTTGTTTGAAATCTTAATACATTGATCAAATTCTTTTTTTATTGATATTAAGTCCATACATTCAGAGCTTGAATTTGGTAGTTGTTCCTAGGAATAGTAGAATATATTTAATATGTATTAGCAAATTTATACTATTTATTATTTTTTTATTTGAGCTTAAATTTGATCAATAAATATTATTCATTATTGCTTATTAGTATAGACTGGATTTATATTATCTTAAAACACCAAAAATATTATGTTAATATACTCTAAAAAACCTTCAAATATTCTCCTAAAAATTTTAAAAATATGCATATCAATGAACATCAATATAATATGCTTTAATATGCCATTTAAAAAAAAAAAATTTTAAATAGTATTTTTTAAATTAGTTAGTGATGTCTGATGTATATACACTTGCATTTTTAAAACTAAGTGGTTTTTCATTTTGTTCGTTTTCAAAACTTAATCATGAAATTGAAATTATTAAATACGTAATTTCAAAAGATTAAACAATTAACAAAATATTTGATGAACAATAAACATACACGTTGATTTTATCAATATGAAAACAGCTGCAGCTTTGCTCTTATATTTAGTGAAGGCATAGACCTTAACTACTACACAAGCAATGAGTGTATAGAAAGCATAACAACATAGAAAACGCTTTTTGATTACTAGATTACTCGTACGCATAGTAGTGCCTACATCACTGCAAGATGTTACTTCCCAATCTTTTCCTACAAACTCAGAATTGATAGAATCGTCCACATTTTTTAGTCTCATAAGACTGCATAATATACTGAGTAGCTGTATGCAAAAATATATAGACCCGGTCTTTACTAGTTATTACTAATTAGCAATACACAATATACAATATACATTTTGATTATTCATATATCTATGTCTTATTTTTGCAACCTACCTCACAATTTGAGGGTGTTTTTAAATCATTATTTCCATTATGTAATATAGGTTTATTTATGATCTTGATCAACTGGTCTGAAATGTCATCAATGCTCTCACTGTATTCGTTTGATACCATTTCAACTTTTAACTTTGATATAAGTTCTGGAGGAAGGTAATTTTTCTTTTCAGCAGACTAAAAAAAACATGATCAGTAAAAAGGACAATTATAGTTTATTGAACATCCAAGTGTTATAATCTAATATTATAACATTTACAACAAACAAGTTCCAAAAAACATAGTTTATAGTGAAATATAATAATATATATTTACGATGTACCTATCTAAAGCATTAGTATTTAGTACCTACCTATAATATACAAAAAATAACGTACCAAAACAATTAATTTCATTTTAAATTAAATATCTATTATTTCCTTTCAGTATTTTGGCTGGTGAAGCATTGCTTACTTCACATACATGTTATTAAAATACACAGTATTAAATAAATGGAATAATAGAGTCAATTATGTTATACCACTCAATACATTTTACATAATAATCTACCCTATACTTTGAACAAACAATAATACCAATAAAAAATGTATATAAACTCTTACTCGAAAGTAATTACTCTTTGCGTAAATGTCATTCATTAGTTCATCGTAACTCGGATATTGAGTGGTGACTGTTGTAGTTGGTATCAAAGATTCAATAATTTTTTTCCATGTAGCTGTATGTAACTTTGTTGACATATTACCCTAAAAATATAAATTTATTTATATTGAATTCAAAATTGGTGTTAAAAAATAATAAATTGATTAGTACACCAAATAAAAATTTCCTACATTTTGAAAAAAACTTAATTTTTTTATTAAAATTGACAATACCCAAAAAAAATTGATTATTTACTAAGTAATGTTTCTTACTTTTAAAAAATTTTGTGCAGCTATTTTATCCATTAAGCCAAATGACACAAGTATGTATTCTAAATCTAAAACAAATCATATATTATATTAGTAAAAAAGCATATCTACAACTCACACATCATTTAATTAATATATAATTATAAATTACCATATGAGTATTCAGACTCAGGATCAATATCCAACAACAATTTATACACCAAAACCTTTATAAATTCATCTCTGCTGGGTCCATTATGGAATATCAATAATTGGAGATTTTCATCATCAATATCAACTAAATGCATTAAGTCAACCTTGGTAAAACGGTTACGTATCCATTCCAAAAAAGCCTTCATAATGTAAAATTATGATGTACAGTTAAAAAAACTGAAAAATAATAAAATTTACATTAAAGTATACATAATATAATTAATTCACCACTATCCTGTACAGTGATAAGCGATGAAACGGACACAAACATCATAAACAACACCCATATTTGTATCCTGTAGGCTTGAAATAGCCCATGTTAATAACGATCAAAGATTTAATTCGAATATTGGCTATGATGATAGTAGATTTCTTTTAGATTAAAATATTCAACAAAAGTATTATTGAATTTAGAGTTAAGACTTTTGTGACTATTACTTACTTGTTCAGTAGATCATAAAAATACACAGCAAAAGGTTAAAATTTAAATTATGTTTAAGACTGATTTGGTAAAAAAAAGCTTAAAAGTTTAAACAGTAAAATTAATATTCGTTACATCAATAGTTTTGCAGTTTTCCAAAAAAAAAAAACGGTCATCACTAATCAAGTTATCAACTACTGCAATCAACGTGAAAATATTATCACTTATCACTTATCACTTATCAGTTATACAAATTACGAGATAATATAGGAAGATCATAGAATAAAAATATCATAATATTTTGTCTTAGATTATAATATACGGATATGAATATATGATTCATGTACCTATTGTATATGACCCAAGTACACATGTAGTATTTACATTGTTCTAAGGTATTTAGATATTTATTTGGTGCGTCACCCGTGTAAATACCATGGAACAAAGTAAATACTAATTACTTAGATCATATACAATAAGGCAGCACTCCAAAAAGTCACCCGACAAATAACCATACGACACAACTCGACATATCATGGGGGGGGGGGGGGGGGGGGGGGGGGGGGGGGGGGGGGGGGGGGGGGGGGGGGGGGGGGGGGGGGGGGGTGGTGGGGTGGGGGTGTGGGGGTGGGGGTGNNTTTTTCTGATTTAAATTTAAAACAATATGTTGAATATTGATATTATAATTTTATGAATTTTATATTGTTGCACAACATTGATTTACTAAGTATTATGATTCCTGATTAGAGTTTGAACATCATTTTTCTTTTTTCCGACACGAAAAAAAAAATAAGGGGCTTCAGCACCCCCAGTTTTTTTTATTAAAATTGCGCTCCTGATTATGAACAGTATTGACAATATCGCGCTAATGTAACTAATTTTCTCTATACACTACGCCGGACAACACATTATGTTTGTGTGAAAAATTGAAATTGTTCTCAAATGGGCCTGGATAAGTATGTGAGTCTGTTAATTTAGGTGGAGTAGGTTAGAATTACCGTTTTGGTTATAAAATTATGTTAAATATTTTTTTCTATTAATTCATTGCAAAATAACTTACGCACCAAAGTATGTAAGAGAACGTCAGTGTAATTACTGTTCATTTCTTCTAAAAGACTTTTAAATCTTCTGTGATTGAGTTCGTTTGCTGGAATGTAATTAACTATTTTTAATACGTTTTTCATAACTAAATCTACTTCTGGAATAGAGACGCGTGCTGCCAAGTTTTTTTGATGAATAATACAATGAAATGACAAGATATTTGTTAAATTATATTTTTTTTTTCAACAAAAAAATAAATCCCTTTTCACATACGGTCATCGATGGATATCCATCCATGCACATACAAACCAATTGTTTAGTATCAATATTATTGCCGTCAAGAAAATTAGTAATCAAATCAAGATAATCAACGCCTCTCGCTTGATTTTTCATTGGAATGAATTTCAAAAAATCTTCATTAATAGAATTCTGATCAGTACAGTATTTAACAAAAATAGAATATTGTGATGTGGCTGAAATATCAGTGCTAGAATTAAAATTATAAGTAAAAAAAAATTACAATTTTCTAAATCTTTGATGATGTGAATATTTAATAAATAAATGTGCTTGACACGAACGCTGTTACACATCTACAACGTGACTAACCGTTCATATAATCATAATGCGTACCTACCTTCGAGCTAAGGCCAGTTTAGCGATAAGGTAAAATACATCGAAATCGTTATAAATAAAGAAAATACCAATAACATAATCATCCTTATCGCAAGTGCGTGCGACACACTTTGATTGTTTTGCTATAAATATTATATATTTATAATATTAGTCTTAATATTTATATTTTTTTATGAATTCAATGACTTCTGTCTGGGTTACATAATAATTGTTAAGAGGCCGAAGATTGAGTATCGCTGTTCTAGAGCATCTGGTTTTAATTTTTTAGTTTAAAATTGAACAAATTTTGAAAGGAAATCATTAAAAATTTAAGACTGGTGGAGCCGTGCATTAATTGGAACCGTTGTGTTACTTGTCTTAAAGTACACGAATTAGGTAATGATAATTTTTTCACTAAAAATGTTTACAGTTTTGGGCCTAAAAAATAAATGGTTAAAGCTAATTGTTTTAACTCCCCACTATAACCTATATAATAACCTATAACCTTACTTATGTTTATTTTTTAAACAAACATGTGTTTTTACAAATAAAAATAGAGGAGGCGACAAATATTTTTCACTCAATACTAGCAATCTTTCTGTTGTGTAATTTTCCCGTAACTGACTACTTAAAGACATCACTTGTTTTTCTAATTTATTGACTTTTGTCTTACTTTCACTTATCTGTTTTCTAATTTCAATTTCTTGGTGTAAATGTTGAGGTGTCTGTGAAGATGACTGGTTTAGGTACTAAAGAACTACTAATTGTTGAATCGTCGGGAATAGGATAACATATTGTTGGCTGAGTAGCTGAAATGGGACTTCATGACAATGTTGGTCCCATAACGGTTTAAGAATCTGGAAATTGTGGACTTCAGTCTTTAATGTATATTTCTATACTTTATAATAATATTCCCTACATTTTTTTTTCTTAAAATGCATTTGCCTAGGACGCCCGTGTTCCTCTCCCCATTTTTAGATTCTGAGCGGTCAATGTATTGATATGAATGTATCGCATTCCAATATAGATTTGTATTATTTTTTTAACATTATTTATTTTTTTAAATTTTTATTTGAGATTTCTTAAGTTTTAATACTTAATAGTTTAGATTCTGAGCGATTAAAAGGATAAAAGTATTGATTTTACAATATGATATGTTTTTTTGTCTGTATACACGATAAGTAGTCGAAATAATGCTTCGATTTCCATCTTAAGTATTTTTTTCCGATGGGAAGGTGAATCACTATGATACATACAATAAATTAGCAACAAATTTATTCTAATAATTACCAATTCAATATGCAACAGATAAAATTTAAATAAGGACCAATAATAATGACCAATGACCCACCTCTGCATCCACCACTTGTTTACGTAATTCCTATGTATAGGTTACCAGGATTACGAAATAAATTCGGCCAAAGATATGGTTATAACCATAACGTTCTGCAGTACACTTGACTGACCACAAACACAAATATATTATTATTATACTGTACATAGGTTTCAGACACATATAATATGACTTATAATATATATTAGGCCATGTCGAACGATACGATTCTGTGACCAAACGGAGCTGGCCCAACACTACTTGCTGCAAGTGTATGTCTGTACTCTTTAAAGTAATAATGTATACCTTTATAATATTATATTATGTATAAAATATAGTGGCACACATAGCAATAATATAACATGGGACTACTCACTCAAGCGTACACGAGATAGGGTACCTACCTACATATAATATATATATACATTGTAAACTATAATATCATACAATTAGGTACATGATATCACAAGTGTAGCGGAAAACCCACGATTGATGTGGACCAAGGTTTCTAGGTCAAGTGTTTCGTGCAGCCAGCGCCGGACACTCTGGTAGTCCGGTACACTTAAATTATAGACAATAATTGATAATGTATATTTACGGTTACACGCTGTGTATTGCGTGTGCTATAATAATAATCGTTACGCTAAAAACACAAAAAAACAACCATAAATCGGAACAATTTTCGGTATACTTCAAATTCGTTCCTTTAGGTGAAGAAACGCAGAGCAAAAAGAAAAATCGGGAACGTTTTTTCCGTGTATTCATATAATATTCTCAATCACAATAAAATATTTAAAATGTTGAGAATTGACATAAGTGAGATTTTTTTGCTTGTTTATTTTTTTGTACCTACAAGTAAATGTTTTAGGATATGTAATTTATTAGAAATTCAATTCGTTTGAACACCCTAAACAAAAACTGAGCACAATTTATCTTCGGTAAAAAAACGGGTTTGGTATGTTCCCACTGCAACATTTTGTTGTTCAATAAATTATATAAACTCAGCGTTAAATTTATAAACATTGTCTTTAATATTAATAGTATAATTTATAGATCAATTTTGAATTTTGATAATTAAGTACTTGAATATATTAGTTAATGTTTCTAAATTATATAATATGTTCTATCGAAGGTTACTCATTTTGAGTATTATTTAATTTATTAGTATACCAAGATTATTTTTGTTTATGTTTCGTTGTGCTATATTATTATTATATTTTTTTCAGATTAAGGCTTCAACTACCTATCTAACTCCATCCGAATGCTAACAACTACGGCCGGTACGTACGCTCAGAGCGTTGCAAGTAGATCGAGCTGTTTTTTTGGGATTTATGCCAAAAATATAAAAATTAATAAGTCCACTAACTTTATTTTATATTGGTTACATAATAGTTGATAACAATGTTAAACATTTTATTTTGCAAATTAATTTTACTAGTTTAACTAAGTTGTTTACTTGCATAATAATTAATTAGTATGAAGTAAGTATAATTAATGCGGAAAATAATGTGAAAAATACACTTTTAACAAACGACGTTTTACTCGATTGCAGACCAAAGAAATATCGTTTTATGATGCCTTATATGCAGTTGATTGTGATCGATTTTTCGACGTTTTTCTTCACTTTTCATATCATTGTAAACTTTTATAGGTACAAAGATATTAAATACGATATTGCGGTTTATATATTATCGAGCTAATATTGTACTGTAAATTATTATTAAGATGACGCTTTACCGAAAGTGTAACGTATACCTATGTAGCCTTCATTTTTGGATAAGTTGTATTTAAATTCAGTTGTTTGGTGGAGAGCTGAAATGGTAATAACGTAATAGTGTTATAGTGTTAGTGTTTGTAATGGAAAACTTTTTAATTATTATTTCTAATAATAACGGAACAGAACTAATGTTATTAAATAATTTTAAATATTATACTCTGTCTAAAGCATGGACGAATCAGAGAAATGGAAATGTTCAGATAAAAATTGTAGTGCCAATAAAATCAACTGTCAATAAGTAAATAAGAAAAACAATTAAATGTTTCCTGTATTGACGAATAAATAGTATATTTTTTTCAATGATAACATTTATGAAACAGTTGACAACAAATATTATTTTTTAATTTTAGTGTTTTTAATACAATTTGTAAAAGTATGTAATTTATGAATAATTTATTGTTATTACTTATTTATAAATTAATATAATTTATTGATTTATAAAAATATATAAATTTTAATATTTTGTAATCGGTAGTAAATCAAAGCAGTAATATTGCATGAAAGTTAGTAGATATAAACACTTCCGCAAACGTGTTTTTAAAAAGCGTACGTCGGCGTACAGTGTTCTATATTTAACATAAATATGTTTTTAGGTTGGAATGTTTTTTATAACATTTTTTAACCAATTTTTTTATTTAACGATTTGTTTATTACCTTAAAAATGCAAATCAATAAAAATATATTTAGATGTATATAAACATCAAAAATCAATCTATAATTCTTAATTCATTAAATTTACAACAAAATGTAGCATGCTACTTGATATTTTTCCTCTGCAATACACCCAAAAATATACCTATGATTCCTCAATTTTCCTTGTACAGTAATATCTAGTATATTATACTAGAGTACCTATCTAGTGGCATGTTACATTTTTTTTTTATTATACTTTTCGTCAGAATGTTTCAAATTTTTATTTCTGTTAGTTATTTACAAGTATTAAATATACCTACATTTTTTTCTGTTAATATTTTGTTATAATTCTATTCGAATACGGTAAAAGAAACGGCGTGGGTTTAATTTTGGTATTTATACGTTGATGTGTGGAGGGATGGGAAACCTTTACTACAATCACATATTAAGGTTCCGAAGGTATACGTAGATAGATTGATGGTGAATGGTGAGTTACTATGAGAGGTTTGTCCCCCATATAAGAAACACTTTACGCTTATTGAACACTTAATTTACTCATTGTAACCAAGAAAATATAATATGAACAGATTGAACCTAAAACCTTTTATCCTTTATCCAGTTTGTGGATTCTAGGCTCCGCGCTATCGTCACTGTTGCATAAAACAATTCGAGATTATTTCATAATATCTACACAGATAATTGTGAGTTTAACACGGGCCATGTGTCATGTTTTATTATTGTAATATCTATTTACATTATATGGCTCACCTGTGCGGTGCTGACGGCATTGGCAATCACATGTACACTGGTGAAAATATGAACGTGAATATAATCTATATATAACTATATTATAACGAATTATAGTATACCTATACTGCAGGTAAATAGTTTATTCAATATATTAAATTGTAATGATATGATATGATTGTGAGCCGTGTGACGAATTGACCGGCGGTACAACGTTATTATTATTATAATAATAATAATTCAGATATATCGCGTCCTTCGAAGGTCACCGCCGCCGACTTCTTATAGCGCCCGTGCGAGTTTTCCGCCGCCGCCACCGCCGGCAAGTCCATTAGTTCCCTCTTATTATGTCCGCTTTCTTCTCGGCACGGCCCAACGGTGCTCGCAATGTGGGAAAATCTGTGTGGTTTCCAAACGCCCATACATTATGATATGATACCAGGCAGTGTGCGCATTGTAATAAAAACCATGCCTAGGTACATGTTATTATTGAACTCGAATCGCCCTTGTAACACATTTGGGACGACCAACGACCCCGAAGGGTCTGGAGTGCGACGACTTCACGGGAAAAACTCAGACTGTACATAATTATACATATTATACACTATACATATATAATAGGTAGGTATGTCATTATTTCGATACGCCTCTTTCGACAGTATAATAATAATCGATAAACAAAAATGTGCTTTTTTCCCAATGCGTGTACGAATTTAATCCTAATAAAAGCAAAACCGTAAAAAATGCGAATTATGTTTTTAACAAAGATTCGTTTGATTGATTTTAACCCCGTCTAGCTGCGTATGTTATGAAAGTCAATCTTATAATATTATGTACCTTAATATACTTAGGTTTATAGTTTTTTTCTAAATAGCTCGTTTTCTTAAACAGTTAAATCAATCTTTAAAAATTGAAATTTCACAGTAGTTGGCAAAAAAATGTTTATTGCTATTGATGTGTTTTACTTGGATTTTGAGATTGTCGACACAAAAAATGCATAAAAATCGCTTTACGATGTACCTTGATGTTTCCATTATTGGTGGTTGAAAGTTGTAGTAGGTACCTACCCGAATAATATTTTCATAAGTTCTACTACGCGCAATGTTTTTTTAATCGATGAGATCAAAAGACAACAATTTAAAAGTAGTGTCTATAATCCAGTATATTAGTTTTGAAATAAATATTTACAAGTTTAATCTTTGTTTTTTTTTTAATCGGCTTTTAGTCGGCAGGACGACAAGACGGTGACATCATAAATATATGATTTTTACGTATATCTACATAGTACATATATTTAGTAACCATGCATGTTTACCCCTCTCCTTTATCTTTTGAAAAATACATTTATTCAAGTTATGATTTTTGGGATTTTCAAGAATTCTTTATAGGAAGATATTTTCAAATGCTTCAATTTTTTTTATATCGTTTAAGGACTGTTCTGTGTACAAATTTATTTTATTCAAATGAAAACCACCCATTTCTCTGCTGTTAATTGTTATTTTTTAAGCTAATGATTTTTTTCGAAAATGATTATGAATCTCGAACGAGTACCTACCTTAAGTTTCCGAGCTATGAAAATGTATGTAGGTATTTAGCCACTTGGGTTGATAGTTCTTAACAATGGTTTTGCATACAGCACATTTTAAATCTAAAATAAAAACAGAATTTGAATAAATGCAAAATTTAAGGAGAAGTGGGGGGGTAATCATTCTTGGTGAGTCACTTTGTATATATAGTTCATACATCACTGCAAGCAAATCCGAGCGAATAAGACGCGTACAACTATTACGTATACGTCGATACATATTATACATATATATACTCTGAAAGTCTGAAACACTCTAATTCACGGCCACTAACCTAACTTCTGACCACTGAGGAAGGTCATCAACATAACTATTTCTACTGCACGCCCCCCTTTCTAACCCGATAATTTACTATACTATTACCATTTTACACTCGCCAGTCATAATGCATCCGATTAGAGTTTTTGTTTTAATATATATTTTTATTAAAGGCAATTCGGATGTATTAAAGAGCTCGCTCGTTTAAATACGATAGACGATAGTACGTAGTTTCAAATGCGTGATATTGATACCGCTGTATAATTATCACTAAGATGAACAAGTTAAGAAAAACCCGACTTTCCGTTTTAAATGGTTTCTATACGTAAGTGGTAGGTACCTACTATAAGATATATACCTACACAATTTAAACTTAATCAACTCGACAACATCATTATACTACCAATGTAGAATTCAGTATGACTGGACGGTAAATACACATCTAAAGAAACATCTAACGAACACTATTTAATAAAATGTATTTTAAATATAGAAAACAAATGTTTACTATTAATTTATAGTAGGTACAGAGCAGAACTGGTGATGTAGTTAGGTACCGTTTTTCTTCATTAACTGAACTCAACAGTTGTGAATAATTAAGCGAAAAAATGTACAAATTAACTCTTGAAAGTCGAATAATTGTATACTATTGGGGTGATTGATGATGTATCATAACCCGAATGTCCACCGAGTGAGTCATACGCATCAAGTATTACACCATATAATTACGCTCATACGACATCTTCAAAAACCGCACCAAAAGATGTACCTAATACCTATATGCACTATGTAGTATAAATGCTTAAGAATATTTTTAAAATATCACAGGAAATATGCCGTTCATTATATTATGGGCGTGAAGGGGAATACCAAGATTTCATAAAACCAATAACAATGTCATAGTTTATGTATAAACGACGAGACAGAATTTGGGTGTGCCCTTCAAAAATTAATAGATCTCTATATCTACTTTCCCAACAACTGATGCCAGAAATAACGAAGAAACGAAAAATTACAATTATTATAGAACTGGAACATAGATAATTATAATGTATTGGCGTAATTATAATAATATGATGTATTTTCCCTTATTTATTTCTCAGCTCGATCGTCATACAGACGACCTTATGTTAAAAGCACATTATTTACAATAATTCAACCACTTACTTACTAATTCCTAACTATCTAACTAATTAACGTCAAACAAAAATTTTGACCTTTTTGTACCAAAGTATGTTATAATTTTTAAAAAAAATGCTTTTGATGAATATTTTTGATCCGGATAAGTATTTATCACCAATATTATTTAAAAAGTCTTGTCAAAAAAATGTACTCCTGTATATTATATAATTAACTTCTTAAAATATTATTCGAGAATATTTTTTCAAAACATTATGTTTGTTAAAGCATTTATGCCCACAAAAATTCTTAAAGTTTTTAGATTTTATATCGTTGATATTTAGTAGCCAGTATAGGTACTTGAATATTTGATATAAAAATACGTCTATCACGCCGGGAAGTAAAAATGACGGGCGCCATGAAAACCCATATAAAAATATATGTTGAACAAGACTGCAATATTAACTATAATATGATACAATCATGTGCAAAATTCAATTTTTGTAAGTATTCGAGTGTGGAATACCCATTCGCTGAATTTATATCGGGATATCTGTGTATAGTAATACCTATGCCACTGTCACTGACAGTAGTTATTGTCAGAAGTTAAACAATTCAGTGGAAATATACAAGCAAGAAAGCATCAGTACTAATAAAATTTCAACCATTTCCGATATACATAAACTGAAATGTGTCCAAAAATCTTAACCAGATATATCGATCTCGATCATTGGCTTGTAATTATAAGTTAATATTAATGATCTGTATACTACTACACTCTCACAACTTCAGTACCTATTCAATAGTTTTTTTCCGCATGATTTTACAAAGATACCTAAGCAAAATTTGCATTGTATACTAATCAAAGTTAAGATAAACGGTTTGGAATAATATTATTACTGTAGTATAATAATTGCGCAATTTTTATATTATTATGTTGTTGCTATTATTATTGTCAAAAACAAATATTTATAGGAATATTTTTCTCTAACATAATATATTACACCTACTCCAAAATGAATAGGTATACGACGGCTAATATCAATTTGTAAACAAGGATTTCCTCCCTCCCAGCTCGTTGTATAAACACTATAACCCCTAGACGATCAAATGTTGAACACCTTGAATAATAATACGGAAAACGCTTGCGGTTTAATCAAGCAGTTTTTTTCACCTATCACTTAAATAAAATATTATTTTATTTATATAATAAAATATTAATATATGTAATAATACTAATAATAATAATAACGATAATACACTATGAAACTGAAACTGATTCAGTTAACAATGGCAGTATCCATGTTATACACTTATACCGTACCTTTAAACATGGCGGTAATAAATTAAACTATTAAATACAAAAATAATTAAATTTAAATAACTAATGTATCTACACCACGCATTTTATTATTCTTTAATAAAATGTACATGCTATAAGCAAGAGCGATGACGGTGAAGTAGATAGTAGGTACTGCACAACCGTAATCGAATCGTTTATATTCGGTATAATATTATTCACATGGCCGGGAGATTGTGTTTTTTATAACCTAACATAACCCTGAAATTTTATTTTTTGTCAATAACAAAAAACAGGAACTTCCGAAATTGAATTATTATATATTATATAATTATGTAAATGTTAATGTTAATGCATGTAGACATAAGTTATTGAGTATTCTATCAAATTTCGAAATGTGCGAGTTAATGTAGATATATGGATCACACAGGTTTACTGTGGTTACAAGTGATACTTGATATATAATATATGTATCAGCAAAACAACAGGGTCTTAATTAATGCATAGAATAGGATAAAAAAAAAATGTCAAAAAGTGGGGTAACGGTACACTAAAATATGTGCAGAAAAGTTTTTTTTCGTCCAGTGATATCACAAATGAAGAAAATCATCTCGAAAAAAATATAACAGTAGGTTTAACTAATATCACCAAAAACATATCAAATAATACAAGAGGCAGCTCTCGACATTGACCCACGTTCCATTACTGTAAGATGCTCAAGAAGCTATTTTAAGTATTTGTATATTTGAAAAAAAAAATAGTAAATTTAGAATTTATAATAAAAAGTGTTTTTGAAATTATTATAATTAAATATATATATATTTTTAATTTAATAAAACGTACCTGTTTTTTTAGTAATTTTTTTTTTTGTGAGGTTCTTGAAGTCTGGATACCTATAAGTAGGCACATTGTAAAAGCAGTCAAGAGCAAATGTTCATCACAACTTATATTTTAAAAAAAAACTAAAATAGAAGACAATTTAAAATTCCCAAAAATAAGTCAAAATAGCCTATTTTTAAAATTATATTATGTCTAGAAAATGCTTATGTAAATTGTTGATGAAAAGTCTCTACAGTGAAAATTACAAAAAAAAATCAGCTCAACTCTTTGTATTATTATTGAGACGGCTCTACAACCACAAACTTTGTCTCCGTCTTACAAACGCATAACATAGTAAATTCGCTATATCCATTTAAAGATTTTAATAATCCATTTAATATTTAAAAGAATAAAATTGGCCTATTGGCCATTATCAAACTTAAAAGTAAGAATAATATCTAGAGAATTTTCATATTTTAATTTTAAAGTGAGTTATGAGCATTTGAAATGTACAAACAATTTATAATTTTAAAATAAAATTATCATAACTAACTTTAAAAAGATTTCTGGATGATATGCTTAGGTACTTCTAAATTTGATAATAGGTCAATTCGCTCTAATATCAAACATAATATATTTAACAGAATGAATTATTCATAACGTACAATTTTCTATAGTATGGTTTTGTAAGACGGAGAAAACGTATGAGGTTGTAATGTCCTCTACGTCCTGTACGTACGTGAGGCTTTATCTTTTTAAATCCTTTTTTTTTATATAATACAACGTATCTACAAATCTTTATAAAACTTAAAGTGCCACTTGATATTTTTTACATAGCGCGGAAAAACATTGAATCATATATTTATATATATATATATATATGTTTTTAAAATTACTTTAAAAAATGTATTACCAGAGTTTCTATGATAATGGAATTAAAATTATATTGCGATAGTAAATTAAAAAACAAATCTATTCTGTATTGTATTATAATAATAATTATTATTATTTATTAATAACTAGTTGAAATATTATATATTTTTATAATTTATTAAATACTTAAATTGAAAATATCTGTCATTCTATCAAATAATTACCTGTTAATTACATATAAAAACGGAATACAGTCATTATAGCTAACATAAGCGGCATTGAAATAAACTGACGATGTCGTATAATCATAATAATGTATGTGATTTAATAACTTATTATAATACCAAACGCATTTGTAAATTACTCTTATAAGTATTGGAATATAAAATAGTTAGGTATTTAGACAATGTAGTCAATGATTGTAGATAGGCGTACATATACATATCAGGCAAATTTATGAGTAAATATTGATTCAATTGTTGACCATTGTAACACTACGCGTGCGTTTATGTTTACTATTTAGTACGTATAGGTAGTTAATATAAATTAAAAACAATAAATGGTAAGGTATAAAAGAAATAAAATCATTTAAGGATTTATCAGAATGTCTCACAATAAGTACCTACTACAAATGAAAAAAAAATATAAAATAACAATAAATTATAGTTTTATCCTAAAACATTTTTAAAAATATTACGTAAATTATTGTTGGTAAACATACAAGTGCATATTAAATATTTCTTGCTTAAAATAAATTATATATGTTTATCACATTTAATAATATATTGTCTATGTATAGAGTTTCGATTGACCACTTTGTTCGGAAAACACTATTCTGAACAGCAGAGCCCGTTTCAGCTGATAACGATTTCAGACCTTATTTAGAGGTACTTTTTACAATATTCCTCTGTTTCCCTTGTAAAGCTTTTCACTATTTTCTCAAAAACTATTGAGAATTTTATACCTAATATGATATTGTAACAGAAGTTGCTTGTTTTTCATTGGACATTTCAGATGATACGATCGCCCTGTGCATTTTTATGGAATTCTAGGAAGTAAATAAGATAATAATGGTTTTGTGTTTTTAATAACTCATATTTAAACGTCTGATATTTTAATTTGTATTGTTTGATGTCGTTGAGCACAAGGCCAGGCACGCAATTTATGAACAGATTTAATGAATACGTATAAGGAAGGACACAACCGTCCATGCCATTAATCTAATACTACAGAGCAGCCTTTAAAAACATTTACACTCAACTTATATGCCCAGAAGCTTATAAACCAATTGTCTGCGTTTTGTTTGGTTCATATTATGTTAAATAAAAATTAAATCCCATGAATCGTCCGTCTTCAACTTCATGGCGTCCGCATCTTATATGGATTCTAAATAATTGGAGGTCAGGTATATGCAACGTAAATATACGTAAACATCTCTATTATTTCTTAAAACTGTTTGTACTATGTTTATTTACAAACTCAACGATGTTAAAAAACAAATATTAACACAATTACACTGTTCATTACTATCAGGAATGAAATTTATCAAAACCCCATTATAAACTGAGGGTCAAGATGATCTACGGACACTTTTCATTAAACTATGCAATGATTTTAATTCCAGAAAAGAAGTAAAATATTTTTACTAAAATTCAGTTACGAACGGTTTTTGTTTAAAATCATGTTGTCATATCTAAACATAAGTAGGTTTGTTATATTATATCATATTATATGGCTGTATCATGGTTATTTGAGAATATTTTTGTTTTCTAATCATTAGTGATATTTTCACTATTTGTAACTGTAACCAAAAACGAAATAATATAATTAACATCGATAAAATAAAATTGTAACAACAAAGTACCTATAATCAGTGCTCGACTTTCAAAAAAACAGCTTCCCCATTACTTGTTAAACGTTATTGAGCCTCAATTAAAAAAAAAATACAAATACAAATGAATAAATTACGTAATTAGTAACTACTGTACATATCATATTAGTCACAAATAATATCAAACTCAAAATGATAGTAAAAGTAAATAAATGAATAATTAAGTAATAATTAGTTGATATCAACTAACTTATAGATGAAACTATGAAATAATTCATAAGACAAATTATGATGGTATCTAGCGCATTTTGATAAAAATGTAGAATAATGTAGCTTTTTGTGGATTCCCCTTAAAAATAATAATAGGGGTACTCTAAAATGTCTGAAAAATTAGTTGGGGTCCTCCGTCTCTCTGCGTCCACCCCCTCCCCCAAGTTGAGGACTGGCCATAATTGTCATTGGTGACTCAAATATTAATTCATTTAATCGACTCAATAAATTCTACCCAAGTGGCACGTATAGTCTGCAGAATATACAGTTTAAAAAAATGTTTTAAACTTCGAAATTTCTTTTTTTTCATTTGTAACTTGACTTTTTTCATTTGGATTTTAAAAAACTCAAAATAATACAACTACCCAACAGAAAAAAAAAAAAGTACCAGCTCAATATTAAGAACGGTGGAAAAGACCTTAAATGTCTTATTTGTAAATTTATAATCATACATCGGACCTTGAACACCGTGACTCACGTTACTCTATTCTATAAAATACTAAATTATGTAGGCATGTAGACTTCAGTAATAAGTAGGTATATATTTATTTTAAAAATATCTTGAATCGTACCAATAAAATTCTGAACATTGCTCACATTGTAGGATCTTAAAGTATCAATTTTATAATTATCGGGACTAAAAAAAATGCACTTGTTTAGAACTTAGAAGTCTGTAGTAGAAAATAAATCCTGTCAACAGGACCTATGTCTTAGGATTAAAAAAAGTAAGTTTTGGGAACGTGGGAGAACCGGTTTAAATTGCAGTCACCTATCAATGCACATTTTTCTAATCTTCCCATGAAAACACCACGTAAGGCACACCACAATAATTATAGGACAATTTTTATGTTATTGAATTACAATTTACTAGAGTTAATTAAAAATATGAATTTATAATAATGTTTATTAGTATATTATACACTTATATACACAACAGTAGAACTACTAACTGGTCAAGTAGTCAATATTGCGAAATCAGTGCTGGTCTAATCAGTATCCACACTATAAAATATTTTATTATAAAGGTAAAAAAATAAAATAAATATTTGGGGTATTATACCTATAATTAATTTATTTTATTTTTTAAAATTGGCAGAAGAAGTATTATAATTCGTTTACCATACGCCGACGAATGAAAACACAATAACCATTGCAGGCAACATGGACTAAGATACAAATAAGAAGATCTGTTTATGTGTACCTATATATTTGTTTTATTTATGGTCTGAATTTAATTTATCTAAAACCTACCAAACTATGCTCCAAAAATAGCTACAAAATGCTGTTTTTTATTTATATTTATTTTGTTTTACAAGAAATAATTTTAATATTAATTAAGTTTAATAATTCTTTTGAAAAAATAGAAATTATTCATATGTGATAGTTTTTATCAATCGACAACACATTATCTAATGGTCTTATTATACATTCTAAAAGTAAAAAAATATAAAAATACGATTTTGTTAAACTATGGTTAATTCTAGCTATTAGGAATATAAGTGTTAAATTGTGAGCATTTGAAATTAAGCAAAATGTCTTGATATGAAATTTCAAATTATCTAGTTTTATACGAAAACACAAAAAATGTATAAATATGCACTTAAAATTAATCAAAACAAAAGTTACCTAAAAATTCTGTAAAAATGTAAATGAAAAGTATAACTTTTAAATTTCTATTACACGAATTATTGTTACGTCATAACATGAAGTTTGCATTGAAACGTTGATTTTAACCATAATATATGTGTGCGATATTTAAAAACACAAACGAGGTGATACAATCAAAGAAATTGAAAACTTTGTTCCTTATTCTATCTTTATTCTTTATTTAAACATATTTAATAACACATAGGTAGGTAGTAGGCGGTATTGGTTGCTAAACATGAACACTATACATAAAGGTAAACACATACTGTATAATTATTTGATCCAATATAGCGGTTCATCGGACATGGATATTAAAATAATTTTGTTTTTTTTTGTTTGTAGGGTCAAATCTTGGCTCAATAACATATAAGTGACAGCCGACAGCATCATAACGCATACAACACTACAAATATTTGTTCCCCCTCTAATATCTTCCAATACGATCAAAATAATTTCTTATTCTTTAAACTAATTTATACACATGCAAATACTTAACATACCCTTATAAACTATTGTAATTACTTATTACTATTAATAAGAGTTCCGGAGGGAACGCAAAATTACATTCTCACAGCCCCATCAATGATTCGTATAACAAATGCCAAATGTGTACCATCTACTACCTATAGGGGTTAATATCAACTTATTAGGTGTCTGGTGTCATAGGCACGGGTATCGCAGAAAGGTCATGTGCTGTATTGCAATATTTTTAATCCAATCAATTGGCCTGTGGGTTACGATAATGCAAGTTATAGCCGCTTAGCAACGATTGGCTGGAAAAGTTCATTAGATAATATTATAAGTGGATAAAATGGATCCTAACCAATTTTTCATTAGATAATAGGTATTTGATAATTAGTAGGTACAATTATTATACCTAGTTTACAACAAAGTACCTAAAGTCAAAATTACGAATTATATTATTATAGGCCACAGGGTAGATCCACTTTTCCGCTTACCAACAGTACAATAATATATATTGCCAGTTTTCGATACCATAAATTTCAATTTTTATGTTTTTGGAAACCCTTTACTATGAAAACATGTCAAGTTATTGATAATTGGCAATAACTTAATAAAAATAATCGATTATTAATTAAATATATTTAAAAAAAACCCCATTTATGCGTAATTCTTAAAAATTATATAAATACTCTTCTATTGTATATGTTACGGGCAATGTGGAATACCGATCAATGCACACATTGCCCGGTCAATGTTGTCCTGCCCGGGCAATGTGAACCACATTTTTTTACTAACTAATAATATTGACCGAATAAACAATAATTAATTATATTCATATATCATATTAATATGACTTACAAATATTTTGATGGAATAACAAAAAAAAATCAAAGATTATCATTTTATTTTTATTATAAATTATTTTATTATATTAC
>PVMI01033350.1:0-15294 GCA_008528875.1 Aulacorthum solani | reverse complement strand
CTAAACTTGGTTATTTAGGAACTTCTATTTAAAATCTGATATGCCCAAAATAAATAAAAATGTAATGCAGTTATTTAATGGAATTTTAAGGGTGCTTAAATTGAAAATCTACTTCCTAAATATAGCCTAGATATTTTGTAAAATAATTCATTCATACATTACAAATTAAAATTGGACATTTCGAAGTATGTTTAATTTACCTTATGGACTATGGTCTAAAACGTATGAAAATCTTGTGTGCTGTGACTTAAAATCGCTCAAAGAACAACTTATGTTATATCTTATTTTAAGTTCTCAAGCTTTTTGACCAAGTCTAAAATTGTTTATCAATAGAAAAAAAACTCAAACAAATTTGAAATGCCTGTATTAAGCTTGAGTCCAAATATGTTGAAGATTTTATTTAGTACCTATAGACAATGGACTATGGAGCTTCCATGTTAACAATGAAATATTTGCAAAATTACTCTCATCTTAAGTTTTTATAATTTTATAATTAGGTATTCCAGCAATAAAAATTGTTGACGAACCTTGTATTAAATTTTAAAATCTTGAGTGCTTATGAACTTTAAAAAATTAAGGGGTTTGGGGTTCCCGGGTTCCTTTCCTAGATTCCACCCTGCATATGTATTATATATGGAATTGAAAGCTCTACTACTAATAATATAATTATATATTTATACATCGCCATAATTTTATGTTATTACTATCTTTATCATCATAATAATTGTCGTGACGCGTTCCAGTTGTCGTCGGAAGTGTGGCACATGTACTTGGACAACCGTCAGTCTGAGGGCGTTTACGAAACTAAGATGGCCATGTGGCGCAGGTTGTCGACGCTGATCAAGAGCTGGGCGCCCGGCTGCGGCCTGTACCTGGTCGGGTCTACGATGAATGGTTTCGGCGGCGATGTGAGCGACGCGGACTTCTGTCTGCTCACTGGCTGCACGGCGGCCGCGGTGGTAGACACCGGCGTCCGACAGCATAAGACTGTGACCGAGGAGCGGCACCGGATATGCGCCGTCGAGCGGCTGCAGTGGCTGATGGGATTGCTAGACCATGAGCGGATCAACGGCAAAGTCGGCACCGCGGAAATGCACATCGTCTACGCCAAAGTTCCCATACTCAGGTTCCGGTGGATCGGCGACGGTGGCTGCAAGATGGATGTGGACTTTTGCTGCAACAACGTGGTGGGCATACGCAACACCCATCTGCTGTATTGCTATTCGAGGCGTGAGTTTTTTTCAAATCGTATCCATATTATAGCATAATAATCGATTGTATAGTGAAATAATGATGTTCAATAATTTAACAGCTATATATTAATAGGTACATATAGTTAGAAATTATAATATGATAATAATTATATGATTCCTATATAATATGTAAAACTAATATTAACCATAGTTATGTGTAATACATATGATATGATTAGTTCGTAAGTCGATTAAATATTGTTCAACTATATAATATTATAGTTTGGTATAGATTAATAGTTAAAAGTTGTCCTGCTAAAACCTCATAATATTATTATCTACATACCTAATGCATAAATCAATGGCGTATCTGCTTTCTGGACTTTGGAGCTCGACCAAGGGAGTGGAGACATTAGATACGTTATATTTTTATTAATACAGCACTTGGAAGGGACTCAACATTAATCAAATTCTTTTTTTTGATTTAAAAGTCATATAATGTATAAATTTGCACAACTTATTACGTATTTATACGTCTGGTTGATCTGCACCAGATTATAGAGACTTGTGGTGACGTATGTTTCGTTTTAGAATACATATGCGGTTTTTCTCTATACTCCTGGCCAGGGTATTGTGTTGTAATAACTTATCGTATAATGCCCAGCGTATCGTGTAATTGTTTTTATTGGTTTTGCAGTCGATTACAGGGTCAGGCCATTGGTAGTGACCATTAAATTGTGGGCTTCCCGTCACAATATCAACGATCCGAAAAAAATGACGCTGTCCAGTTACTCGCTGGTGCTGATGGTTATAAATTTCTTGCAAAGTAAGATCTAAATATACTTCTACTGTACTTATAAGTTATTACACATATGAAAAAATAACCAAATTCTACGCCACGACGATGAATGATGATGTATTATTATTATGAAAATCTACTCTAAAAAATAACGATAACGTACAACGTTCAGCTTCGATCGCCAAGATCTAAATAGGTATTATGTGGTGTTCATATTAGGAATTATTAAGTAGAGAAGCTCAATCAAACGATTTGAAAACTGTGTTCCAAGTGAAAAACTATTTAACACAGACCCGTGGGCATTGCCCCCCACAATACTCATCCCTCAATTTTGAATACTATGTTATAGCATTTTAGCTTTACTATATTCCTATTATAATATATGTAACTATGTAACTAATATATATAAGTACATGTGGATTTATATTCACCTTATTTTTTGACATTTTCTCAATTGGCATTTCATACATTCAGTCATTTTTAAAAGACATTTTTGATATTATCATAAATCCTATTTTGAAGCAATTCAGTTGGAAACCAAAAAATTGTGTTAAACCCATAGATAGAAAAATATTTTTGATATTAAAAAGTGTAAAATTCATAAGTCCAATCCCAAAGTACGAATATACCGTTGACAGCAATTTGAATCCACTTCTTATTTTGATAATAATGATTTCGGGCATTAGTTTGTGCCGTTTCAAATAAAAAATAACAGTTGGGTTAAAAAAAAAATTTAAATAGTTGAGGAGCTCTGTCCCCCTACGCAGACCTTCCCCACTAATTCGTGCATTGCTTATACAATATACATATTTACATAATATTATATTACATTTACTATTCGCAGGCGTCGAACCACCCGTGTTGCCGTCGCTGCAGTGCATCTACGGCATGAAGTTCTCGTCCTACACCGACATCGAATTCGTTCACATGCACGAACAATTGCCTAGCAGTGGTTGGAGAAGTGACAATAAACAGAGTCTGGGCGAGTTGATATTGCAATTTTTCAAATACTACAACGATTTCAAGTAAAAATTATATATAATATTGCGTATAGTTATTAGTTTATTACTTTATAAATTATTGTGTGTGTGTCATAATGTCAACTTATTTTTGTTATAACTATTATTTTATCATCATTTTTCGCCGTAGTGCTTAAAATTTGAATGCACTTAAAAAGTACAAATATGTTTTAAAAATATGAACCTATCTTTTATTTACTCACAATTTTTGTAAAAACAAATATTTTACTAAAAAGTATTTTTATATTTTATCATGTTTTCTTAATATTTATGAGCACAAACGGGAAATATTATTTCAACTATATGGGGATTTACAAAACACGATACAATAATAGTGTAAGCTTTTAAAATAATTATACATTAAAATGTATTAATTTTTTTTATTGCCAAATTGTTTGTATTATGAACTTATCATTAATCATCAATTAATATGCTCTAAAAGTGTTAAATTATGAAAAATACTTTTAAAAATTTGAGAAAATTTGGTCTCACTTACCTAAATGCAATATGGGTAAATTACAAATGTAGATAATTAAATAATTAATATATTTTATTAGTTTTTAAAGTTTTGATTATACCTAATTATATAGGGGTACAGTCAATTGGTCGTCTAAAATTAGTCGTTTGGTAAAATAGTATATTTTCGTCGCGAAACGTGAATACTGGTTAAAAACGTTATGTAGGTACAACCACAGAACAATGGTACAACAGTTGCTACAGCAGATTGAGTACTTAGTTCAGTTTTCTTAGCAGCCTCCTTTAAATTTGCCATTTCTCTTTTCGCTTCGATTTTGGCAATATCGGGAAAATGAACATGTGATATCTTGGTTACATCACTTAGAATGGAATTTTCATCTGTATGTATTCTGGCTTTACATTTTTTTTTAAATTTTCAACATATTTCCATATAGTTTTTTTTATCATTTTTACTTTCAAAACAATATAAAAAACCATCATGCACGAGCATATCTTTTCCTCTTTCACGTTTAACAAAATTTAGAGGCATATTAGTTATTACTATTTTTATTTTTTATTAACTCAATTATATAATTATAGACTACACCGTATACACAGTCAACTGAAATTCGTGCACAAAGACACAATATTATACACTATAAATGAAACATATTATTTGTATTTCAGATAAAGGTCATCCAATAATAGTTGTTACCGTAATATAATATAGCCTGTAACAATGCTAGTTGTACATTTGTACACGCTGTTATTCAACTTATTATCTCAAAACGTTTTGTAATGATTACTGTCCATTTGTACCTACATAATGTTTTTAACCAGTATTCACGTTTCGAGACGATAATATACTACGACCAATTGACGTAGACTCAATTATATTATGTATCTATTTGTAGTTTTTATAAGCTCGCGGTGTCTGTGAGAATGGGATCACCGATACCGCTAGAAAGCTGTCGGATGGCCGAAGCGGCAAAAAACAATCCTGGACAATGGAAATTCATAGGGATTGAAGGTATGTGTCAAAAACGTTTACTATATTTTATCGTTAAATAATAAAGTGTATATACTTGATGCAAATAATAATAATATTATAAAGGATAATATTTGATCATACATTATATGGTTTATTATGGAATTGAAAAAGCGTCTTGACCAATGACATGTGGGAGGGAGGGAGTCAAGAGGCATTCAAACTTAATTTTTAATTTTATCAAAGAAACTTGTAAATAGTATATCGTTCGTATTTTTTATTAAAATATTAATAAATAAACTATTCCTATAAGATTTAAGACTGCTGCGAGTTAAATATCAATTTATTTATTTTCGTCCTGTGTATTAGACATTTAAAACTAGACAAAAAGTATACCTTTCTTAGCCGGTATAATAATAAGGATGTGATGTGCATCAAACTTTGGCCAAACTGATTCAAACTGATTCCTCAGAGTTATCTAAAATACACATTTTTTTGATACTTTGACTGTCAATATTCTTATAATCATAATTGTTTTTTCATTTTTCAGAACCTTTTGAAAAAACAAACACAGCACGGTCTGTGAATAACCCTAATGTATTTGCTCAAATCAAAGAAGCCATCACTAATAGTTACAATCAGTTAAAAGAAACGAAGTTATTGGATTCAATATTTTGTTAGTTTATAATCAAAACAGAAAAAAAACAAAAAAAAAAACAAAAAAAACAAAATTACAAGAAAAAAAAATTTATGAAAACGACAAGAAAACTTTGTGTGGCTTTCGTATGACATTGTAATATAGCGTATACTTACTTTTTAAGAAAGAAAAACTCGGGAAAACCATGTGTTAATGAAAAAAAAAATGTACGAAAACGCATATAAAAAAATTGTTTTAGCGAATACAAAAATTAAGGAAAAAAAAAATTGTTTGAATTTATAGCACTTAAGTATTATTATATTATATTATATATTGTTGAGTTTATATTTAAAAGAAAAAACCTCCGCATGAACGCCATCAGTCGAATTTAAAACTTTTTAATTTGTTACTATTCTTATATATATATATATTACGTATAATATTATTATGAAAGTAAATCTGCGCTCTTGCATAGGTAGCTAGTTTCTGTAGGCATTGGAAAACATTTGAAAGAGCAATCCTGTATTTAGTTAAATTATCACTGTGTTGACTACGATGTATTTTGAATTATACATATAGATTCTATAGTAAATTTTGCGTTATTATATTAATCGTCTTTATTAATAAATAATTTTTTCGAACAATCTGAAAAAATGTTATTAATTCTGTATTATTTTAGTTTAATATTATAATGACTTTACCGGGTCGTGACTATCCAGTCAGGCCAAGAACTGATATGCTAACATTGATACTATATTTATCTGTGCATTATATATTTTGTATGCATTGTATTATGTTATTATATAGACATTGCAAACTACAAGTGTTTATGCCAATTGGAATTTCTCTGTTCGCTAAGTACTTGCAATTTGATAGATATAATATAATTATGTATTGTAATCGCTATCAGTATTGAGTGATATGCAAAGTATTTATATTCTGCATATTAGAAAAACATATTTGGCACAAATACTAAGATTCATAAACATATTATTATTCTCCAACTGGTACAAATTATTCTTGTAATTAACTGAACTTGTAAGACTTTAACAAAATTGTCAATTGTAAAATCTATACTACGATTTACAATGATACAAGAAATATTTAATCAATTTATAATTTTAATGGTGAAACAAGAATTAGCTGTTGTAGATATAAGTTTTTATGTGGAAATTGATGATTTTAAGAAGCTTGACTCAAATTAAAGTACAGTCTACTTTAGTCAAGCTTTTTATTTTTAAAGTTTAAAATTTAAGGTAATTTCGTTTTTTTTTTTGTTTATTCAAATACAATCATGAATTTATTGGTAATAATAATTAATAAATATCTACACAGATGCTTCATAATAATTATTAAAAATATAATTTATTTCCGATGCATGTTAAAGATTACGATTCCGTGGCGTTGCGGATAGGCCACTAAGTCTATGCCTGTGTTAAACACGACGTTGTTTTTTTTTTTAAAAAAAAGGAAAATTTAAACAACAACTCTCTTGTATTCGATGTTTGTGACTATTCAACAACTAAGTACATCAAAATAAATTGAAGTATTTTTAAATTTTTTTAATGTAGGTATGTTGATAACGTTTTTGTTCCTTGGTCAAAACTCAAAATACTTAAAATTTCAATGCACGATTACTTATGAGATTTTTACTCAGGTTAAAAAGACTACCTACCTAAACAATTAGACTCAATTTTAACATGCCACATAAATTGATTTGACAAAAGTGTGTTGACGTTTATTAATAATAAAATATCAAATAAAAACAAATTTATACTGATAGGTAGGTATATAATATAACTAAAACGTTTATTTGTGATTAAATCAATACGATTTTTACTAATCACTATATCATATTATATGTAGGTGTACATAATAATTAAGTATGATTAAGGAAAATAATTATTTTTGTTATAGACTAAACAACGGATTCTGATATGTCTTGCCAAAGACGTAATCTGTTGCTGTTTATCATCCCTTCGGCCATACGTGTCCTGTCTCCATCAATTGACAGGTACTTTGGATCACTTACACTAGCGTTAATCCATTTGAAACTTAAATCTGACGAATTGGGATCACTAAAATCAAAACAAATCGAAAGTAATAATTCGCATGTAATTGTATATTGTATATACACATCCAAACACATTTTGACAAAGTCATTATATTTATATACTATACAAATTAAAATTCAAAAATATTCATCAACACACCCCGATTTCGCGAAATTGGACCACATCTTACCCATCGTCTTACACATCTCGAGTTCTGAAGAGTTGGGTTTTGGTACGGCCCCAAATAGTTTACCATGGAACAAATAATAAACTTCGTCTGCATGACATGCGCCTATAGATATACGAAATTGAAAATGTTTTAAATCGTTATTTCAATGTCCAATCAATACCTATATTGTTTTGGGTTCGATAAGTGAAACAAATTGTAGTATAATTTAATGTACATATGAGTAGGTAGTACTTAAGAGTTAAGACACTATCTATATAATATATTTTGAATTAAGATATGTTCGAATATTGTTATAAGTTTTTTAATAATAATATTTTTTTTCACCACAATCGGAATAAATACAAAAATTTTGACGTAGGTAAAGATAAATATAGGTATTGGGCATATCAAACTATTTTAAATAAAAAGGTATAATGTCATATCAATTGTGATAACAGTGAATAGACTATAAGGTAATAATATTGTAATAACTAATTACCTTTAATGGCTTGCCGGACAACTGGTCTCGTAGCAAAAACCATGTATTTGATAGCGTTAAGTTCTCCGTCGAATTTGAATTCGTATTTGTAAACCGGTGAGACGTCTTGTTTCAGGAAATTATCGAAGCCACGATAAAAGTCTTTGACAAATAGTACATCAGTGTGCAACTGCGTATAGGTATAAACATATAATTATTACGTATCTATAAACGTCGTAGTTTTTTTTTAGTTTTTACTTTGACAAATAACAAAATTAATTTAAATGTACATTTTTTTAAATAATCTATCATATTTTATATAATAAAATAGACATTTACACTTATAATTGTTGATTAGTTATTACATTATTATACAAATACATTGTGCTTACGTGACATATTTGTTCCAATCTTGTTGTTTCAGATTCAATATTACATTTATTGAAATAAAAATCTTTTATTTTGGTTATGGCTTCAGTGCTGTACCGATTTTTAAGCAGTTTTGATATTTCATCTGTTATGCGATCATCGGTAAATTGACCTAATCTGTCCTCTAAATGTGAAAACATTACAGTTGTATTAACGTTATTAATATTACTAAATATTTTTTTTTATATTCCTGGTTTAATTAAAAATAATTTATTTCTTTGAATATTAGTTAAATTAGTAAAATATATAATAATAGTACTAGCTGTTATCCATAAAAAAAATTATTTTTAAATAACTACATTTAAAAAAATATATTTTTTCATACTCATCTTTGTATTAATTATGTGATTTATTTATGAAATATTTTTGATCTCGATGGCCAAGTTATATTTGATTTTATTATACGGGAATTATGTTATATATATATATATATAACTCATAACTAGGTAATATTTTTAATTATTTACAAAATGTATATGGAGTATGTTTTCCGATAAAATGCATTTTACATGTAACTAAACAATATTAAGTACCTACCTATATTGTTTTTATTATAATTGAATTAAAAATATATTTACCAGTCAATGCTATAATCCCCTCCATATTGTTAAGTCCAATGATTACGGGTATTGGAGTTGTATCGTTGACTAATTGCTTAGGATGAGCTGGTAAAAATGGATTTTTGACCGTGTCACCTTCAATAGATGGTACGAACTTGTAATCCAGAAAATCTGTTTCATCCTTTGAAAATGAATAATAATGAATAATATTATCTAGATTCTAGGTATACCTAAATACCTATTTATTTTACCAACATTATTGGATCGTTTGCAAAACACACACATAATATATAAAACCTAAATATAAAAAACCACGTGTAAGACTCAATAGTTTTCTTACTTAAAATATACTTTTGGACAGAATAATTGTGTTGTGTTTATTTTATTATTGTATCATGGTGGAGATGATTCTTCTAACTATGTGTCAAAAAGTTCCTATTCTTTAAGTTTATCCTGTAAGCTGTAACTGATCCAAGTAGGGGTTTTTTCAGTCTCAGTTCCAGATCCACATAATTATAATTTTTACACTCGGAAGTATTATATAAATGTAATGGTAAACGTGAGCTTCACAGACCGAATGATAAAGCTTGAGTTGAGGTACAAAAGTTCACCACAGACACCGTCGTCCACTTATTTGAATACTTAACGTCTCTGCCGGCTTTGGTTCATTCACGTCAAGGTATAGTCATCACGCATGCACATATTATTATATAATATCTCCATTATCCATTATCCACTCTCATCGACGGAAGTTATTCCAACGGTTTCCATGATCGAACATCGCTGAATAAATAACTGCAGAACTTTATTCAAGATTTGAAAATGAATTATTTTGTTAAAGTGAGTGAACCTAGCCACTGTGTATCGTATATATTTTAACTAATTTACCCAACATTTAGGCTGTAAATGCTTATTTTAAGCGTAGGTACAAATAAATATTGTTTTTGTGTATTACTATTATACAGTTCGATCAATTTAAATTTTATTGATTGACCTTGGATGACCTGAACTTATTCATATTCTCCACTTATAAAGTTATATTAAGTCACCCACTTACAAGTTACAATATTTTCCTTAGTGTTCATATGCCTTGGTTAATACTTGTCGCTGCCTAAGTACCCGTGAAAAAACTCATTAAAATGCAATATTTACAAACCTTGAATTTAGTTGCTTTCACCAAATCAACGGCAGGTACGTTTTTTAAGTATTTTACTATTTCTTCGGGATCACTACTTAAACATCCTAAATTATTGGCCAACTTAAATGCTGCAACTTTGTGATTTTCATTTAACGCCCATGGATTAAAGGCACATCCACTTTGCATAATTGCCTTTTGAAATAAACCTTAAATAAAAACAAATTTAAAATGTTAACGGTTATCATCGTGTTCTATAATCTAACAGCGATAACAATATTCATATCGATCATAGACATACAATATAGAATAAACCAGGAATGATACAAAACATGTGAAGCATATTTTTTTTATGAAGCACGACCATATAAATCCGAGGATTAACCATAGAGAGATTTGAGGATGTATCAAATAGATTTTTATAACTAGTATTGGGTAGTAAAGTAACAAAACTACAAAAGTAATTGGTTACTGTAACGGCGTTACTTTGTTTGTAACGCTTTATGTAATTTCATTAGAATTATTTTCAAGTAACGAAGATACTTTGGGAAAGTAATTTCTATAATAACCTATAAAGTTATAACAGTTTTGACTCATATAGTATCTATTGCGAATTGAAAAAAAAACTTTAAAAATACCTCTATGATTGCGGGTACCATGGTATACCTGAACCTAATATAAAATAATATATTATATTTAATTTCAATTCGCCACAATACAGTTTTCAATGGTTTTAACATGTCTAATTCCTCCTTAATAATTCCAAGAACAGTTAATTAAATGTATTATTTAATGTCAATAACATTGCTCTAATAGGTACACATAACGTTTCCAATGAATACCTGTGATGGGTTGTTTTTATACTTTCCTATTAACTAGCATTAAGTATAAACTATACTTAATTTCTTATCACTATTATAGTCATTTGCTAATACATTTAAAAAAAAGTTTTTTTTTTTATAACAAGAAAGTATTGTATCACATTGTATGTCTCTCTCGCACAAAATATATTGGCTCCAATGTGTATTACGCGTAGCATCGATTCCTAGTCTATTATTATATAGACTTAATTATATTCCGACATTTGTTTGGGTTTTTTATAGTAGTTGGTATTCGATAAAACATCATGAGCATAAACACGACAATATTACCGTCATTTTCTCTTGTTTTAAGACACATAGGTAGGTATTTTTGTGCAATTATTTTATTCACGAAACACCCACGTATTGCTGCGGGGCGTACTATTATGAATTATGAGTTATGACACATCAATCTCGTTCAGTATCATCTCATGAATTATGATATGTATTATATTTTATAATTTTATTGTGTACGTAGTAGCTAAATTGAAATATTGAAATTTAACCTGTGGATGATTGTGGTGACATCGTGTGATAATGAACAGATGCTGACCCAGCACTTTCACCGAAGATGGTGATATTGTCGGCGTCGCCCCCAAACGCAGCTATATTTGCTTTTATCCATTTGATTGCAAATAGTTGATCTTTCAAGCCCATGTTACCAGGACACTCATCAATATCCAAGTTTAGAAATCCTAAACACAAAATCTGTGATGAATTTTGTTAATTGCTTTATTATATTGAAGTGACGTAACTATTGAGTATATAGGATGTGGCAACATCGGGTGACTTAGAACTAAGGGTGCAATAATATTAAACTTACCTACTATACTACTATAGCCTAACATAGAATCCACTAAATATAAATTATTGACTACTTCGCTCACATAAAAGATAGAAAAAATAATATGTATATTTTATTTTAAATTATACATTGTAATTAAAAAATATTTATCTATCTAGGCATACTAAAGGCAGTGAAAATAATAATTTTACTCTAGCTGTGGGTACTAAATGTATATAAATTATATTTATTTGAAATATCTATATTAATGTATTTTTGTTTATGTTACATTTATATAATAACTAAACAATATAAAACCATATCCATACATTACATATATATATATACGTTTTAGACTAGTGCACTATCTAATTAAAATGTGTTGCGTTATTAGACTATTGACTCGTAATTATTACTTTGTTCACTGTTATTATCTATAT
This sequence comes from Aulacorthum solani, assembly GCA_008528875.1. Classification (NCBI taxonomy): domain Eukaryota; kingdom Metazoa; phylum Arthropoda; class Insecta; order Hemiptera; family Aphididae; genus Aulacorthum; species Aulacorthum solani. Next base: position 3,293 of record PVMI01033350.1, on the reverse strand, counting down.
TTTAAACAATACTGAGACATTGGTGATTCTTTAGTAATACTCATCAATCATCATCACCACAATAAGTATTAACTTTTTATTTACATAGGCAATTCAATGTCATTTTATAAAACAACATTTTATTAATAAATTCATCATTACCTATACAAGTTTTTTAATATTTTGAATGGCATTACATGATTGATTAAATTGTTCATCTAAAATTCCTCAGCTAAATAATTTTCTTTAAATTTTTGCTGTACCTATTTTAAAATTTATTTTTGTACGAAAACCTAATCTGATATAATTAAGTATTTAATTACTAGAAGTTGTAGATTGATATTTTGCGGGTCTGGAGACCCAATGTACCACACCACTTAGCTCATATATAACTATATACCTATGTACCTATAACTTCGAATACTCATAAGTCGTAACTAGTTAAAATTTATGCAACATTTTAAGACATCTATAATCTATAAATTCTTCTTCGGAGTATAAAATAAAAAAAAGGATGTTGTGAATTTAAAAAAAAATTTTTTTTTCAAAACTGACTTCAGTTTTTTATCTTTAAAAAAAAGTATAATTTTTAAAGAGATGAACTCATCTTTTACGTTAAGCCACTGTTAAAAGAACACCCATGTGTATGCTAATATACCTATTAATAATAGTAGGTATTTAAATCTGTAAATAATCACCTAAGGCGTTCAGACGATAATTCAGCGTGACGACAATCACGTTTTCGTCTAGCAAGTAATCGGGTGAGTGTTCATTTACTGATCCACTGCCATAGTTAAAGGCGCCTCCGTGTATGAACGCCATAACAGCAAGTTTTTCATTCAGTTCGTTCTGCTAATAACAGTGAGTTACGATGATATTACACACAAATTTCACAAATTATACAATATAATATTATTATACTGTACGAACTGCTTTTACGACCTGTGGGACCAATATGTTCAAGTACAGACAATCTTCCCTTCCTATGATGTGGTCTACCATGAAAGCGTACTGCATGCATTTGTCTCCTTCTGAAATAGCTTCTAAAACACCGGACCATCCCGGGTGTTTGACTGGAGCCTATAAAATAAAATCTTCGAATAAGATTTTAAATACTAACTGCATTCAATACTATCTATAGACTATAATCTATATATTCTAATTAAAACATAAGACGTCTATAATATGATATATAATTTAAGAGAAATTCATTTATTATTAGTTTTTATTATAGCAATTCAATTTCTCCAAAAACTTCTTCTGAGAGTGCAGGATCCTGGGCCTCCCACTCTCTGAATCTACTGTAGTGGTCTATCAAGGGCGTAGGCAAAACTACTTAAGTTCAAAATTTAATTTTAAAATTTAATGAAATTACTTTCAAGCTTATATGCCATAATTACCCAAGTCGTGTTACCCGTGCCCACGACAGGGAAAACCATAGACGTCATATAAATATAAATATCATTATGTCTATAAATAAAACATTTTACAAATTATTTTCTATTTTAATAATTTTAGTTTATTGGACAGATGGCGTCATCAGTTTATTCCTATTTTACCTCTCAATATTTTGATGATAAGAGTTGGGTCTATAATAGATAAAACAATGCTTAAAATCTGCTCCGCAATATTATACCTAGTAATTACCTACTCTATCATTTCAAAAAAACCGCATGACATTGGATGGAGAGATCTAATTTTTACATTTATAAAGATAGATGGATTTTGATATATTATGTTGTACGTCATATTGTTAGGTAACATAGTAGTATAGATTATGGTCTACGGACGCCAATTGTCACATAAAATAATATTATATTGCATTAAAAAATTTACCCTAGCATACAGACTACAGTGCATCCTAAACTATTTACTAAGGATACTGTACCTAATAACTGGTTACCCAATCAACAAACACGATATGATGCATACCTACTGTATAATATATTGAGTATAATGTTATTGCGTGTATTCAAAATAAGTTAATGTACTCAAAAATGTATATAAAACTGTTCACCTTGAATCTTAAGTCGTTAATTGGTGGTTTAGCGTAGGGTATGCCAAGAAAACTGACATAAGGTTTGTTCGACAATAGTGTTTTGTTTTGAAATCCACGTAGAGCACCTTGTTCAATGACAACGTCCATGTCACAGGTAATTGTTGTGATCTGGAAATGAAATGTATCAGGAGCGGCTCCAGGGAGAGCACTATGCCTAAAAAATTGTACATCGTTAAAAACAAAATTACAAAAAAAAATATATTACAATATCGAAAATATCTACAGAAAATTATGACCTAGGTCCCCCAACCATATCTCTGGAGCCGCCATTTAAATATATTTTTGTACACAATTTGATGAACTTTTAATAACATATACCTAGTAAATATGCCCAGTGACCGACCTCTTGAGAGGAAGGGACTTTTAAACTGCTTTCCTCATCAAAAAATACATCATCTATACTTAAAATAGGTAATCTCTACTAATAAACGATGGTGTATTAAAATTCAACGGTATTAATTAAACATTTGTAGAAATATTTTTATTGAATTAAAAATCAAATTATTATGTTATGTTCGATATTATTATCATTTGTTTTTTTTTTCATTATTTTCGTGCACAATATTGAATAACTACCCATAATATAATATTAGTAATATAATAATAGTTAGTGCTTGGGGGGGAAACATATTATTCAGGGCTGGAGTTAGTGAAGAGGGCTTAGGGGATGTTACACCCCCATTAGGCAAATTCGATTGTATCGATTCGGCACAATTACGATTTAAATAGTAGAATTAGTCGTTATTTTATTAAATCTATTACAAAGTACCTACCTACTTTTTCAAACCGAATAACAGTCGTGCGGAAAACCGTAGAAGACGACGACGATGACGACGACGACCCGGGATTAACTGTTACACTATTTATTTTTTATACCTATTAGTCTATATATATATATATATTATATAATATACGTAACACGACTACTAGACAACACCAGCACATTAACAATACTGATTCATCATTATTACATATTATTATCTAACACATTACAATATTATACTTGTAACTCTTTATCTCACACTTGATATGCGGCGTCCATCCGTATTTCCGTATACCGGGTAATTATGTTATCGAATAACACTCATTTTTTGTGTTTCAAGTACTCTTCGCATAGGTAACTATTCCGCCGCTCATCAAGGTTATAATAACTATCATTTTATAAGTACCTACTCTTCCGAATTTTTATTGTTATATACTTATATCTACCACGTATACTAAAGATATTACCTACATAATTATGTTATATTTTTTT
>PVMI01033310.1:0-11713 GCA_008528875.1 Aulacorthum solani | reverse complement strand
TTTTTATTTATGATACAATCACTATATACAGTTAGACTAAATAATAAATATTTATTAAGAAAAAAATCCAAGGAAATTAATTGTATGATTTATTTATATGAATAAATCTAATTGTATACTTTGAATTAATAGTTTGGTTTAGTTATAAATAATAAAGCAACTTTATGATTATATAAATTACTTAGTAGGTAATTGATTATGTCACTAAAACAATCAGTTTAGTTATTTCTCTGTTGATTGTAATATGTTTGCCCATTATGACCTCTACCTCTTTTAGAGTAACCACGTCTATTTGAATCAGCAGAATCATATCTATTATACTCTCTATTATTTCCATCATACTGATTTTGGCTATTTCCATAATAATTCTGAGGATCTTGACTCCATTGTCTTTCATTTGATGTACCTTGAAATCTATTATTATCATAGCCTTTATTTTGATAGGTTCCTTGACTATAATTATCATATGCCCTACTCTGCCCTTCTTGATTGCTTCCATGGGAATCCCTGGGCTGATAATTGTTCCAGCCACCTTGCACTCGCCCTCTTCTATTATTTTGATGAACATTTCTGCTATCATTGCCAACACTGATTGATTGAAATCCATCAGTCATCTGGTAAACGTTAGATCCACCTTGAAAACCACCAATGTCAGTGTTTCTATGCGATTGGTTGTCTCTATTTTGTGGGATTCCACCTTGACCTCCTCTACTGTTAAACTGTACACCTCTATTTGACTGACTACCTCTGTTTGACTGAAAACCTCTATTTGACTGACTGCCTCTATTTGATTGACTACCTCTACCTCCTTGTGCTTGTGTTCTTTGTTGCCAACTAGGCATCTCAGGAGGCGGTGCTTGTTGCTCATTTGGTCTTCCACCTCTATCAGGTACCTGACCAATCATAACCTTATTAACCGAGGAATTTGTATTTTGAACAGCTAACATACTAGAAGTTTTTTCAACAATTGCTAAATCATCTCTAGCCGATAGAAAATCAGATGTACAAAAATTAGGTAGTTTGTGTATTAGATTTAATTTAGTTTGGTAAATTTCTTCCAATTTTTGTTTTTTATTTTTAAGTCTGTCAGGCCATTTAAATGATTGCACTGTTACATCAAGTCTAGTTAACAACATTTTACTTCGTATGTTAAATTCTTCATTAAGAAGTTCAATACTATTATTAATGTATTTCCATTGTTCACTACTGTATGAATTACAAACTAATGACTTTCCAATTAATGCAGATGGAACTGTTTTTAGAAGATCTTGCAATTTTGTATTAACTTTGTTGAATAAAGAAGAAGTGTTGATATCTTGTGGTGGCTTAGGAAATTTTAATGTCATTAAAATCTCTTTAACATATTTAGATGTATTGCTTTCAATTAATGTCACTTGCATATTACTTTTGGTATTAGTAGTGGTAGCATTTATTATTCGAGACGCTCTTAACTCACCAATCAAATAATCTAATAAAAGTAACTTGTTTTCATCTGAATTTAATCGATCTTCAAAGTGGCCTGCCATAAGAGTATTATAAGAACAACCAGTTTCTTTTAAGAAACTACTAACTTCTAATAAAAATGAGCTAGAATCTGCTTCAGAGGTTATTGAATTTACATGTTCTTCTAGTCCCAATAGTACTTGAATTTCTTTGCTTATCCATTCAACTAATTGAGTATACTTGATGGATTTTGGTCCACCATTAATTGATTTTTTAAATTCTTTAGCAGAAATGGATGTTCCTAAATTTCTTAAATCTTCCAAAATTAATGACTCCATTATTATTTACCTAAAAATAAAAAACATATTAATACATAATAAATAATAAGTTCAACAGCACTTCATAATAAGTGTAGGCAATTCCCAATCAAAATTACTTTAAACTTTGCTAAACAGTCAAGGATTAAAAAAAAAGTTGTGAGCCAGTCAGTACCAATAGTACATCTATTTATGTGTTAAAATTTAAAAACATGCCATATTTAAAAATAATATAATCTGTAACCAATTAGGTCCGTTTAATAAACAAAGAGATATTCGATTTTTGTGAGCCAAAATAAACTAAATGTTTAAGGTACCTTAACCGGGTATAGGGCTTGAACAAATAATTTTAAACGAGTCTTAAGTAATCCATCGAAATAATTTTTATTGAAATTGGTCAAGTCATTTTTGAGATCAATCGTTAGAGAATTGTGTTTGTTACGGTAACATGTTATTGTTTTTTACTCAAAATTATTAGAGCGATACATTTTTTGGGAGGTAGCAAGTATGGATGTTTACACATGAAAAAAATATGCCTAATATAAATTCTACAAGCATAATTTCATATTGGAGAAAGAAGTTTTCAAAACATTTTTTTTTTTAAATTTGAATATTATTCGTGTTATAACAATAACAGAGAAATTAAAATTAAATATTTTTATAGAAGTGCTTAGATAAATTTGAAACATTGATTTATTCAAATTGTAAAATTTAAGCATATTTAATATGATTCAAAAATAAAAGATGATAATTTGACAATGGTATTAAGTGTATGCTGTATGAAACTCAGAAAGACAGTACCTAATAAATAATAATTTAATAGGCACAACTATAAAAGACAACTATCAAAACTGCATAGTTTGAAAACAAAAGTAAGACAAAACTATATAAGCGTAGAATAATATAATAAATAAAATAAATATAACTTACAACTTTTGAACCTGATCACCTTTGTACTTCAAAAGTAATCACTAATTACTGTGAGATGTGAGTGAAATACACACTACCTAGTAATTAGTTATTGCTAATTAATAGTGTTAAATTAACAATCAATCGAAAGCCGAGAGCCTGGAACCCGCTGAAATCAATGGTCTGTTATCGAATACAATAGTTTCACAACTTTCACTTCAATAATATAATAATCAATAGAATATATTTTGTATAATTAAATATAATATTGTAGGTAATGAGCACCTTATAGAATATTTAATTGTTATTTAAATTGTATTATGTTACTATCACAGTTATTATCAAAAATCAGACGGTAGAAATAAATGTGAACATCTATGTCATGGAATAGTAATTTTCTCGACCGTATAAACATATTTATTGTTCTAGGATATAAACTGAGTGTATAACTTACTGTTTATGTGGTCGAAGAGAGTAATATAATCTCTTAGTCCATGATATCTATAGTGCCCTAATGATAATAATAAGAATCACATTTCTATTCCATGACATAGTTTTTGTTCGTTATATTTACTTGATAGTAGAATATTATATTGTTCTACACAGATAATAATATATGTATAGAACTATAGAATATTACGGATATTGTAACTTGTAATTTGTAAGTCAGTTGGTCAGTTGTGTGATAATTTTGAATTTGCTATTTTATAATTTTTGTAAGTACCTATTAACTATTTAGTCCATTGAAGTGTTAATATTGTTACCGATTCAACAATGCATCGATTTTTACTTTAATTGTTTCTATATAAGTGAAGAATATTCAGAATAATGAACTACATATTAGTGAATACAGAGTAAAATATTTCTCCTTTTGATTGTGGATTTTGTGAAACAATAGTACAATATTTAAATGTTCTATTGGTGTCGGCGTGTAGTGACATAGTGTTAATACATTGAATACTAACGTACATGCATAGCATTAAAATTAAAAATTAAAAAATGGTCGTAAAAAAATCTATTGTCAAGTTGTTTGAGAAGGCAGGTGAGGTTGGTCCACAGCCAAATTTGCTGAAAATGCTTAAAGACAAATTTATTGAAATGAATTGGAAGGAATTTTTTCTATCGTTCATGGATTCAACTCTGTCTGTTATAGTTGCAGAGACCCACATTCATTGTGTAACTGTCAACAATATGATAAAGTTTGCTGCTAATGGTGTATCTATATTATCTGAACACTCAACCAAGGACGGTCGTAGTGGTTTGTATTTGATATCTGAGTTTTTCCAATTTTGTCGTAGCTATGGACATTCCAGTGATAAAGCTATCAGATGGAGGTTTTGTCTATTTCTTAACCACTTATTGAATCATATGACTGAAGGAGCAGTATTATCTGTAGAACTATGTGAAGTTGCATCATTATTGTTAATGGGCCGCTTGCAAGACAAGAAACCAGAAGTTCGAGCACAAGCTACACATGCTCTACGTCTGTTGCAAACAACAGACAATCCTAAATGTCCCATTGTTAAAAAATTCATGTTCCATATGACATGTGATTCTAGTGTTGAAGTTAGGACAGCTGTTGTTAAAGGAATTGCAATGTTTAACAATGTTGTTGAAGAAATGTTGAATAACACATTATTTGATCATAGTGATAATGTTAGAAAAGAAGCTTACAATCGTTTGTTGGAATTTCCATTTTTAAGGTTATCGTCCAAGCAAAGACAAACAATATTAGAAACAGGATTGGAAGATAAAAATGAATCTATTAAATCATTAGTGAAAAAACGGTTTTTAGAGAGCTGGTTAGATCAGTGTAACAATGATTTTGTAGTCTTATTGGTAAATTTGGGAGTTGAAAATGAAATTTTGTGTGAAAAAGCTTTGAATATAATATTTGAGACCTATTATGATAGTCAAGTCTTGGATTTAATAAATAAATATTTAAATTTAGATTCAAGAATGATTGAATTTGATAAGTTAACTGTAGAAAAAATTTTTCTTTGGAAATGCATAGCTAAATATTTAACTACCGAGAAAAAGATTAAATTAGCTCGTGACGAAGGACATGTTGATGACTATTTCATCGATGTTTTATTACCAGATTTGATAGAATTTTCTGGTTATATACGCGATTACTATTTTAATTCTACAAATAGTGAAGAATTTATACTGGTACAGTTGTTGGATATGACTAGTACATTTGTAATAGATGATGTCGGGGCAAATAGTCTGAATAAACTTTGCTTAGATTTAATGTTGGACGACAATATGTCTGTAAAACCTATAAAATCTTTGGCAGTAGTGTTAGATTTAACTTTTAAAAATGGTCAAGACCTTTTAAATTATGTTAAACTAATCTTAAATAAAATTCAAACAAAAACAATTGATGTATACCCTTTAGTTGATAAAGTTGGTACAAAAGAATTGCTTGAACATAAATTAGAATCACTAACTGATAAAATTGATGAACTATTAAAAGAGGAATCCACAGTTACTGACGAAATAAAACCATTAATAATAAAATTGAAGCAATTTAAAAAACAGTATAAAGAAATAAATCTATTGCCAGATGAAAAGATATTAGTAGATAAGGCTGTGAAAAATATACTCAAGGCCTTTGAACTGATTTTTCAAGTACAACAATTATCAAAAGTTGGTACTGAACTTTCCCTATTAACAGATATTGTTCAGAACATTGTTGTAGGATACTTGGATTGTTCTAAAGTAAACATACGGATGGAAGCAATTCGCTCTCTTTCACCATACTTGTTGGTAAATAATATTCCTGCAGCCAAAGAACACATGAATACTTTATGTAGTGAAATAGCAAAACCTATGACTGATAGGCATTTGTTATTCCAAATAATGTTTGAACTGTTCTTACGTTATGATCTCAAAACTTTTGATATGAATGATGACTTGGACACAGATGAAGAATATGAAGATGATTTTTGTGTTGACAATATTTTACCATTACTAGTAAATTGTATTGACTATGAAATCGATGATAGTAGTTTTAAGTCAGTGGTTTTAAAAGGTTTTTGTGACTTATTGATATTTCAAAAAGTCAAGTCTACCAATTTACTATCTAAACTTTTGATAATATGGTTTAAACGTTTAACACGTGACACATTCAGTATATACAATCATTTGGTAAAATTTTTTACATCTTATGTGTTTTACATTGATTCAAGTAGTAGTGCATTGGCCATGTGCTATGTTCCCGTTTTAAAAGAGATAAATGAATACAAATTAGATGAAGCGTTGGATATTAAAATAGGTGAAGTGAACTCAACTTTAATGAACCTCACTCGAGGACTCATGTACAAGAATGAAAAAAAGGCTATTAACGCTCATGGTGAACTGGCATGTCACATACTTGATTATTTACTAGACGAAAACCAGCCCTATACGGCTATGTTAGTAGATACCCTGTATAAGTTGGAAATTGATTTTGACAACAATGATGAATTGGTAAACACAATCGGCCCAAAATTATTGCGTGTTATCAAATATTTTAAACATTCAGATGACAAAAACAGTTCAAAATATTTGAAAAAAATTAATAATAAATTTGATCTAGTTCTGCAGAAAAAGGAATCTTTTAAGAAAAAAAATAATGAAAAGAAAGTTGATACCACTGAAAAGGAAGTTGGTTCCATTAAAAAAGAAGTTGATTCCACTGAAAAAGAAGATGATTCCACTGAAAAAGAAGTCGATTCCACTGAAAAAGAAGTTGATTCCACAGAAAAGAAACTTGATGTTACTGTAACAGATATAGAGCAGACCCAAGTACCTTCGACTAGCAACCAACAACCGGACTTGACAGAATCTCATGACGATTTGTTTTCACAAGAAAATCTAGTTACGATTCAGAGTAGTGATGATGAAGAAGAAAGCCTAGATGGACTTCAGACTACAAAACTGGATGCAATGAAACGTATGTCAGAAGTTTTCAAAAGAAGTTTCGTCATAAATGTAAGCACAAGTGAATTAACTTCAGATGATGGAGATTAATTCAATTAATTTATTATTTTATCATAAAATATTAATTGTAGAACTTGCTCAAAATATATTTTCTACTGTTTATACTACTTGTTTTTTACTTTTATACCTACCAGTTAAAACTTAAAAAATTAAGTATTGGTCATAATCTGTTAGGAACATTTAATAATATCTATTTTGTAATTTGATTTTTAAAAATAAGTTAAATATAATGCTTTTTATGTATAATTAATGTATAATATTATGTTCCAGTGGACTTTAATAACATATTAGTTATTTAGTTTTAAATAAGTTCTAATTATAAAGTTACATCTCCCCCAAGTTTAAATTGGAAGTAGTGTCACTGGACACTCCCTTCCCTCGAGTGTTCACGTCTAGTAACTATCAACACATTTACTTATTATATTAATTTGTATATAGATTGTAAAATTTAAAAAAAAAAAAAAATAAGTTCTATGTTGAAGCAGTGTGTTCGAATAAATAATGTTTTTCTATTTATTCTTGTGTGTTTACTATTCTTAATGAACTGTTGAAATAATTTTTATATACTGCTTAAAATTGAATTGTTTAATTAAATTTTGGATTGGTGGTTTCCAAACTGTGCCCTATGGTACGCTGAGGACACTTGAGGGCCATACAAAATAAAACTTTATTAACAATTTGTTGTTAATACTTTTATATAACAAACTTTTGTTTGACTGTTAAAATTATGTATGAACTAACTATTTTTAACATAATATTCACCTTCATACATGTTTTCCTAGTTTTTGTCACAAGTTATCAATGAGAACTACTGTTAATTTGTTAGATCATGTTCTTTCCTTATAGTATACATAGCAGAGTACCGCAGCCAAATTTCAGTATCAAAGAGTGCATCATTGGCTAAACAGTTTGATAACTGCTATATTAGGGGCATTAGCAAGATATATTATATCAGTAAAGCTATGATAGTGTAATATACTTTATAAACTATTAAAAATTAAAAATCAACTTCATTAGTTAAAATAGTATGAAATTTAATATCATCATTTTTTTTCAAACTCAAGAAAGTAGCAGTAATAAGTAGTTACAATCACATCAAACCACAAATTTATTTCAATTCAATTTTCTAAAGGAGTTTTCCAATAAAATTGTAACCAACTGTAATGTGGTAAGAAGCACTAACAATACCACTCTAAAGTTTGTCAATGTAAAGAAAAATATTCAACATTTGTTGTGTGCAAGGAGTAGGAGTTTTTGATTTATGAAATACTTTAAAACACAACATACAAATAATATATTTTTTTAAATATATATTTATTATAAAATAGAATTATTAAACTTCATCTAGGTAAACAAAGTTTATAGATCCTATAATGTACATAAATAAAAATAGCATTAAAACGTCTATTCTCTCTATATAAAATAAAGAAGAAAATATATATTGTACAGAAAAATGTTATATTGTTATTTTGGTATTTGACAGTAGTGACAGCCGACAGGGCGAGTAAATGCTTGTTTACCTTATTTAAAATATTATAATATAATAAACGTAAATTGAAGTAACACAGAGAACAAATAAGAAGGGTATACACACAACTGCACACACGAAAACTACACAGTTTCCAGTTTATGAGTTTTTTTCTTATTGATTAATGATTATAGTAGTAGTCTGTACTATAAGTTTATTAACGATTTATTAGATAAAATAATAATAATTTTTTTTTCATTTTGAGTGCATACAATAATAAATTACAGAAACATCAAACCATCATTATACATGTACGTCTTCTTTCTAATGTTTATTTTACTAGTGTTTTTCCACAAATTCGTACAACGTGACTGGTATATGTCCAATGAATGGTATACGGTTTTTGCGTATGGCGCGGGCAGCGTGGCACGCCAAAGATGTGTGGCACAGCGGGTTATGAGGAGTGGCTTTGCGCATGTCACAGAACGTGCGACCAGCTGCATTGACAGAATCGTAATGTGCTCCACCGCCCAACAGTAGTTTGATGGTAGTCATATCTTTGGAGGAGACTAAATGGAGTGGTGTATTACCCTCTTCATCACGTGCATTGGGGTCGGCGCCAATTTTGAGCAAAGCTCTAAGCAACATAGACGCATCTTCAGAGTTGTTGGATTGGGGATGCCGGGATGTTGCCAGAGCAGTTTTACGAGCACTTGCCAAATGTAGAGCAGTCTGACCGAGGTGTCCTACAACTTTGCACTTGTTCAAACGGTACAGCAAGCGGTGAGTCAGGTGAGAATGATCATCGTTCCTGATCAATCTAAATATCAAACGTATGAGACAATTAAAATATATTTTTATTGTGTATTAATGTAGAAGCATACTAAATTTACTATAAAAAACATAAACATACTTGAGAGCCATATTAAAGAGATCCAAGGAAATGAGCAATAATCTAGGAGATAAATCGAACGACGACGGCAGCACTTTTGGTTCGCATAGTTCGTTGACAGCCTTAACCAGGACTTGAATGATGTCCTCGAAAGTCAAGAGTGCTGGGACTTGTCTGTACCCGTTATTGTCGTTGGTAGCGCATGCGTCAGACATGAAAGAGAAGAGTTCGGCAAAGGAGAAGAATGAAGAGACAGTCATCTGGTGGCAAGACTCAAGAGAACCTCTTTGGATGTCTAAGGCATGGTTCCACAGAGATATACACCGGGTAAATTTGCCGGCGTCGGCATACACAGCGCCTCGATATCGCACATAGTAACTGGTGTCCGGATGCGTAGGACCTAGGATCCGTTCTCTCACTAACAAAGCCTGGAAAAAGATAAACATTGAAAATTAATGACATTTTAACAAAAGGGAAAAATCACCAGAGCCCCAGACCAACGTGGGTGGGTGGTGGTTGGTGAGGTGGGCGGAAATGACTCACCTGCATCCTCATCTCGTCAGGTTCGGACAACAGTTCATTGAGTTCCTCGTGATTTTTCACTTCTTGGGCCCATTCGTACGCTTCGATCGGCAGTGCGTTGTCCGGTTTCGGTATGTCCAGTTCGTCGTCGTCCTCGCTGAACCTCAGATCCATGGCCTGTTTCCACAGGTCGAAACCGCCGATCAAGTCTCTCCTCTTGTCAATGTATGTGGCACCAAGCAGTTCCAGGGCTTCGATCTTCTCTTTGCGCGACACCAAGTTGTTACTCTTAACCAGGTAATCGACGATGTCCGCGTGACCGGTAACGCATGCGGCCAACAGCGGTGTCATCCCTATAAAAATAAACAGAAAATGCAAACGAGAATTATAATTCATCGCCTACTACTCAAGGACGATGTGGTCGGTTCTTTTTTTGGCACTCGTTTGCCCAATTGCGCAGTACTATTATTTTTGCTGTTAAAATAATTATTACAACATGCGGTTCCTAATAATATAATAATAATTACGATCGAGCGGCACTAACCATAAGAGTCCACTTCCATTTTGGCCCCGTTGAGTATGAGCATTTTGAATATGTCCAGGCTACCCGACTCGGCGCAATCGTGCAACGCAGTGTTGCCTTTGACGCTCTTTTTGTTGATATCGGCTTTTAGGGCCAGCAGGAAGTTGGCGATTTTGTAGTGGCCTTTGTAGCAAGCGATCATCAGGCACGTGTGACCGTGACGGTTAGATACTTCGATGTCTGTGGAAATGGAAAAATAACATCTTAGTCGAAAGCGGTGAAAAACCACCATCGTCTGGGTAAAATTAAGCCATTTACTATAATTTGCGTGAAACACGCGTAATTTGAACTACGTACGACATCTTACAACTCATAAAAAGTGATTACAACGCCACTTAGCCGCTATAATAATAATTACATCGAAATAATTTGTCCAGGTAACACAATATGCTTTTCTCTCCAACAATTATCTATACTATTGAATGGGCGCCGCCGAAGAAATGGTAATTAGACGACGGAGAAAAACAACAGTTTGTCGTTCCCGCAGTTAATAAATTTCACCTTCACGGTGACGATTAAACAGGCGTGTGTACGGCGACCGTCACACGTACGCGGAAAATTCCATAATTATTTTTTACACAATTTATTGCACTTGTCCACTTCGCAAGTGTTATAACACAATATTGATATTGTGTGCATTTTATAGTGCTGGCGAAAATTTCAAATTTGTTTTTATTTTTTAATAACACAATTTTAGGTTAAACGTAGGGTTAAACTAACACCCAAGTACGATAAAAGCGGAAATTCAATTGAATAAAAATCGAAGTGGTATTAACTTGCATAGGTTAGGACGTTAGCGCATTTTTTCTCTCTCTCTGACCCACACGCACATAGCAAGTTTTAAGCGCACAGTAATGATTATAATCATAATAATTTCTAAAATTAGTGTGGAATGACCTCTGATACAGTTTAAAACTAAGTTTATTGTCTAAGACATCTTATAGTCTTTTTATTATATTTTAATTTCAAAACGAGTAATGAGTATTTTAAAATTGTAAATTGTTTGTACGTTATGCGTTGACATCCTTTTAATGATTACAAAGGTGGCGGATTGCGCCTCATTTCGACTCTCTCGTTTCTCAGAGTATACACACAATGGGAAAAATAATAGGCACAACTCACTAGTCACTTGTGTATAATAGCGCAATTGTATTCGTTAATTATCACCAGAAAAATAGGACATAAAAAAACACTTGAAAGTTGAAGGTAGGCTCGAAAAGGTCTGTTTTTTCATGCAATTAAAAGATCCATTTTATTTATTCCTACGAACTTAATACCGATAAACCTTAATTACACGATATGGATTTTGAAATTAAGCTTGGCTCCTCCTCTTGTCTTATTTAGATCTTACTAACACATTTTAATATCGAAAGCTTGTAAATGTAATGCGAGATTTCTTTTGAGTTATCGTTTTGTTACCAGAATTAAAAAAAAAGTTTAACGTTAAGCCTTGCTTGTCAAAATATATTATCGGTGAGAATTATCCGCTATATCTATTTCAAAAACCAACAGGTGGCATTTATTGAACTACTCACAGTGAGGATTCTGACTTAGTAGACCAGCTAGAAAAATTCAAGTACAAATTCAAATCA
>PVMI01033291.1:0-12291 GCA_008528875.1 Aulacorthum solani | reverse complement strand
ACATTTAGTATTCTAACTACTAAGAATAATAGGTCCTTGATAATGGTTTCGGAAGATATGGGGCTGTGGTAATTTGAACATTGAAGTGATTAATATCAATCTATAGACATTATAAATCTGTTAAAACTATAATTTGTAACTATACTCCTTTGATTTTGAATTAGTTACTCCCATCAACATTAAAAAAATAAATAAATAAATAAAAATGTACAGTAAAAAGTAAGGGTTTTCATTTCAAAACAAAAGTCTATATCACCACAATACACTCCTTAAACAAAAATGTTTAAATTAATTATTTCATATTTAAAAATATGGTCTTTGAGCATATTTAATAATACTAAAAATTACTTAATGGTTCACCCTGTATAGTTCCATACTTATCCGCTCCACCAAATATCAAGAAAGTTTGTTTATGATTTATAACTCATAAACAAACACAATATTTTAAATTTCGTTTTTATTTCGCAGTTATTATATGTTGGAAACATTAGACGAAAAATAAAAAAATCGGATTCACGTAGACAATGCATTATTGTTTTAATTTTCCAATTAAAAATAAATTATTACACCTATTTAAAACCCACTTTCTATACGATACATAATTAACATGAGAAAACGAATGCAAAGACACATTTATTAAGTTATTTTTTTCATTTTAATATTCATACCACTGTATATATTTGCAGGCTTAACAAGAAGTGAGTATATTACGAACTTTCTAATATTTACTAATTAAAGTAGGTGGTAATGAATAATGATAAATATTTAGAAAAAAATGGTCATACGTTATCTTTGTATGAAGTAGGTAGCAAAAGAAATGGGCCAAGCTATATGAAAACAGTTCGGTTCCCTTGTAGTGATATCATTTGAAAAAAAAAAGTAGCAAAACAAATATATTCGTACTAGTTTCGATTCATATTTTTCAAAAATATATATTATATAGAAAGGTTTATGGTAGAAAATATTATTCATTTATTCGTGATACATTCTATTCGTTGGAATCACTAATAAAAATATAATTTTGGTGTTGTTTATTGAATGATATACACGTATATACCTCAAAATGAAATATATAATGGTCGTCCAGCGGATAAATGCACATCATATATTAATGCCCACATCTTGCTGCCCGTTTACTACACGAGTCTCACGAACACGAGGGGGTCGATGTGAACCATTATATTTTCATTATTATAATACGATGACGGTCAATATAATAATAGCTCCATTCGGATATTTGAAGCTGATAACATTTCGATAATTTGTAGGCGGCTTTTGTCGGACTCTCGGTGACCGGTGTCATTAATATTATCCCGTCGACAGCGGCCGACCGTCTGGCGGGAGCGTTGTTCGACAATAAACGAAAAACAAAAACAAAAAAAAGCTTGCATACCTTTAGGGACGTGCCGTGGGGGTCGCATCAAATAATATAGTGCTGCACTAATAATAATAATAACAATAAAAATAATAGTAATATGTTGTAATAACCGAGGAGAGTGCAGTTGCAGTGTGACGAATCGGAGACGGTTACGTTTGGTTTTGCGCGCTGCATATAAACCGTCGTTTGAAATCGGATCGAGAACTGGTTTATGTCGAAGCGAAAAAAAAATGCGCAATAATTTTAAGACTGTATTTTTTCCCCTCGTATATGTTAACCCCGCACAGGTCCCACTATTCGTATTCTCGGTGAAGTAGGCAGATATTATACCTATATATACACACCGCCACCGACCGTCTTGACGTAGCCGTCATTAGGATCTATAATATACGGTCCAGAACAATGGATATACGCGCTTAGTAGGAGTTGTAGTACAGTAGTATTATTATTATTTATTGGTTTTTTAGACACCGCGCGACGGTCGATACGCACGAAACCCGAGCGAGCGCGTCCTTCGATCCATTGTTCTTGTAAATTGGTCGTCCGACATCGGGAGCAACCGCGGTATCCATAAATTTTTAACCGCGACGACATCAGAATTCTCGTCTGTCGTCGCCTCGCCGCTGCCGACACAGATGCTGCTGCACCATCAGTTATCGCGATAACCGTTTTCCGTTGCCGTCTTTTCGTCCGGTCGCTACAATGCTTATATTATGTACACACTATACAGCAGTAAACATTGTATAGTATTATACCTATATGTACCACGTAGTTTTCAATGTGTTTATGTTGTACCTACTCGCTAGTCCACGCAGTGAACTGCAATCCCGCAGAGGGGAATACATTTTTTATTTAAAAAAAAGTTGTGTTTATTTTCTTAGCGTAACATTCTAAACTCCTTTTCGTTTAATGTTTTGATGGACGACATAGTATTTACTCGCTTGTATAATATAAGAACTATCGAAGACGCCACTCGTAATCGTAACCTACTACAAGCTGTGGTCAATAATAAATTGTTAATAATAATTAAAATCAAATAAGTTTTGCCACTTGATTCTTAAATTATAAATAGTTATATTTACAAATTACAAGCGTCATAGGTACACGTCAAAATATTGTGTAGGTACTGAAAATGTTCTCGTAAATCGTACAGTTAATTAATCGTAAATATATTTTTTTATAGTTATGCATGTAAATACCCTTAAATTCTTTATAATAATAATATAAACATTAAATCTAAACCCTTTTAGTGTATAATATGATTAATTAATTAATAATAATATCCGAAATTGTAGTATAAAAAGTTATGTCTTGTGTAAGAGTAAGACTGTACAGAAAAACTCACCTCTTTGAAACTGTACCATTAATTAAAAGAATATAGGTATACTTTAATTTTTACAACTATAGTTCATCTACATAATAATGTTGAAAACAACAATAAAAAAAGGGATTAAGTCATCTTAAAATCCGGTGATTAAAACTAAACTGGTTTTTGAGTTCCGTCAAAATCTTATCACTTATACCCTATCTACGCAATGTATGGATAAATAAGTAATACATCAAATAGAATTATTTTCGTTGGGTCTTAACTTACTTATTTAAAACAAACGTATGATTTTTTTCCCATCTAAAAATATTAAAACCAGTTTTTATTTACTTTTTTACAAAATGTTCAACAGATCATTTATCATTTTTATTTATCTTTATTATTACAAAATAATAAAACAAATAAAATTAGGCACCTATAAAATAAATAACAACACAATAATTGTGATAACGCACCTAAAAAATGTGAGATAATAATAATATACTATTATATAACTACTTTGAACCTACGTTGCCTGTTATATTATTTTAAGTCTATCTAGAATGTACATGATGTATTGTTTAAATCAATGAAGTCTCAAAATCCTAATAAATGACAAAAATTGAAGTGTTTATCTCTTACAAATGACACATTTGTAAAAAGACAAGTACCTAAATACATTTTTCAATTTTAAATTAATTTTGCGAATCAAATTCATCCGATTAATATATTTTATATAGTTTTTTGAAACAAGTACCTATACTTATAAGTTCAACAGGAATACGATTTCGCGATCTCTTTTTTAAATAAATATAATGATGCATATACCTACTACCATGCAAGGAGGATTTTTAATCACAAAAATTTAAATTAAAGAAGTTCAAATTAAACCCCAAGCCCTGAATACGAAGTACTTTCAATTTTCTTCCGGGTAATTTTTTTATAGTTTGTTTATAGTTTTATTGTAGTTAGTTTATTTTTATAATACAATAGATTTGATTTTTTATTCGGATCATCTCAGCATGAAACTAATCTAGATATGAATGAACGATGAAACCATTAAAACTGTAAATATTTATACTAGGTACGCTGAATTAAAAGTTCAAGCCTCGATGGATTAATAAACACGGCATTCTCAATGTACCTACCTACAAAATATAAATATTTTTAATAGTTTTGTAATATCATACTATACTCATAAAATAAGCATTTATGCATATTTCTTAATTATGGTCACATAAATCAACAAAAAACATTCACATTATAATATATTCATACTTTAGTGATTATATTAAAAACCGTTTCATTTTTATAAATATTTCTCTGCAGTATATATACTACCTTTATTTTATTAAATAAAATATTATTTGAATTAGGAAAAAACCAGTTATAAACTTATACTCTTAAACGCTTTTATTTCAAATCCTTGTGTACCTACTGAAATTTAATGATAATATTGTATTATATTCCCATAACATATATTTTGTACTATTGTATAAAGTGAATAAGTATTTAAAGTACACATCATAATAATATATGATAATAACATTCTGGTTTTATTTATTATTTTTCTCATCAGCTCAACGTGTCAAAGATATTAATGATATAAATTTGGCACATTAATCCATTATCTACATGTATAGCTTCGGTACGAAAAATGAATAAATTTATAATTATTTGACTTACGACATATAATATTATATTTAAGTACAGCTTTTTTCATTCATATTAAAAGATGTTAAATAATATATTATGATGTGTCAATCGTTTTTTAGTACAATAATATAAGTATATGCAAAAGCAAATGACATTTCAATACTTATTAATAGATTTTGCTTAACCAGGTGTAGAGTGTGTAGATATCTATGAAGTTTTAACACAATAATATAATACTAGTATAGTGTTATATTTTTGTTCTTAGGCGTGGTGATTTCGCCATAAGAGATTTTTCCGGAAATCATTTATACAATTTGTATAAACTAATTTAATATACATTTTAATTCACTGAAAATCTGTTTATTGCTAGTGTAGACAGACACGTACACAAGCGAGTAAATACTTTTGTATAGTTGCATGTATTATTAAATATAACTAATACAATAATAATTCGATATCATTCAATAGGTTATAACAATATAGTTGGACGCGTTTGTCACTTGGTCTTCTTGTCTTAAGTACAGAAGTTAATTGTAGTACATTTTCTGATATTTTCAAACATCGTCATTTTCGCAAGTACAACCATTAGAAAATATAGAATAATAACTGAAATAAACTATAATATGATGAGTAATTTATGAATTAATATAACGTATCTGCAACAGTCCCTGGAATGTAGTAAAAACTTTCATAATAATTTTCTCTTCCTTAGTGATCACCGATTTAGCATGTTTATTTCTTGTTAAACAGCTAATGCGCAATTGTCAGATTTTGTAACGGTAGTAACCAAAATTATTATAATTTTTTTAAATGTTCAATTCAGTACTTTGATTTTTCATCAACATATCATTATGAGATATGGGCCTTATGGCGATTTAAAATAATATATCTATTATTATCTATTTTCTACGCGTTGGTTTGACGATCGTTTAATTATTTTATTAGATATAAGTGTATAAGTAGATTTTTCATGGCATAGGTAGGTTCAATTTAGCTTTAAAATCTGTAATACTTTAATACTTGCATATCGTATAGATGCTGTCATTTTTTTTATTCAAAAACCGACAAGACCTCACCCTGTATGTATTATTTAGGCACTTAATATACTTTTCATCGCGGCTAATGGCAGTAAAAACCATTAATAGGTAGTTTAAAGAAAAAATTACTTAAATGGCTACCTACTTTATTTAAATATTATGATAGTTATTCGGCCCGTTATTTCGCCTATTATTTTTATTATATATTATATTGTTATAATACATATATGACAACTTGAGGACTGTTGTAATATTTCTAATAGCGCATCTTCTGTTGAATATAAAACGTTTAGTGAGGGTATCGGTTTTTCTCTTCTCTCGCGCTGTAATCGGATATACTGCATTACCTATTATGAATTAAAATATAAAAGTATTGACACTACGATCCCTTTTACGTCCACCACAACAATGGTATGTCATTGCACGTGTGTATATATAATACAATACATATTATAATTTTAGATAGGTCCCGAACTTCGAGAATATATCGCCCTCGAATGACCTGTGATATATTATCACGATTAATTTTACCTACATATTATTGTATGTATACAAGACACTACAAGTATTGTTCTCATCAATAAATCCGTATATGAGTATAATAAACGTTAACGAGTTCGTTTACGACTGCCGTCATTGTAGCGGGCTTTTGATTATTGACTGTATCGACAGCGGTGAGTTTGTCGGCGATGTCTCATTAACTGTCCAATTTTTTTTTGTTTTTTTTATCAGTAATTACAAAATGTTTTAGCAAATTCATTACAACTATTTTTATATAATTATATTAATATTATTGAGCTAAAGTTAATCATATGAATGCAATATTGTCATCCGTTTTTATTATACGTGTTCTTTCCATGGTTTTTTTTTAATAAATGTAAAAATGTGTTTTTGACACTTTCAAAAATCCATGTGTATTATGTTATAACGAAATGCGTTTTTTATAATCGTCCGATAATGTTAGAAAGATCCCAATGGAAACAATATATGAACAAACCTACTAACAACATCTGAATTTGGTCTTTCAACTATAATATTTATAGGTATATTCTTTTTTCATCGATAAAACGAATATTATTGAATAAGATGCGTTTAAGTACTTTTAACTTTTAAGGTAAACAATGAACGAGTTGGTGTCATTGTGTGTTGAAAATATTGTATTAAACCTAAAGTGTAGAGGCGCGCCCACTATATAGTGATTATTATACTGTTCAACAATAGGTTTTCACACTGAATATTTTATAATATTATATTTTTAAGAAATTGTACTCACAAATAAACATAGTTTTAAATCATTATAGCAAAGCGTGTTCTACATATTTTGATTTACGTTTTTTACTATTAACAATAATTTTAAAAACATTATAATAATCTCTAGATGATGTTTATTCTCTTGGTATACTTGTGATTTCTAAAATCGTTATATAGCTTGAAGTTTATTTAATAAAAAATTTTCAAACTAATATTTTTCGCAAAATACATTATGATCATATTTTACTTTTTTTGTTAAAAATTGTCTGCGACGCGATTGAAAATGAGAAGCCTATACTAACAATTTGTTTAGTAAAAATATTGCTTGCTACAAATTATTATTCAAGGCCATTTAATTGTAAGGAAATATAAAACGAAGGGGAAGCGTGATTTTATGAATCATTTAATAAAAAAATACATGTATATACTTATCACATTATCTTTTAAACCGATGACCATAACTTACCTTTGGAGGCGTCGAAATGTGTACCTCCGTCGAAAAATTATATTATTAATCTTAGCGATATGTAGGTACCGTGAAAATAATCGTCTTTAATACTACAGCGTTGCCCAATGGATCGAAACACCGATTCGGACGACTCGGGCGACGGTTGGAGGAACCGCGTATTGTGCGGGAGGTGAAATCTCGCGTACCTATTACATACAATATTATATATGTATAATAAGATAGCGTTCGTCGTTCGTGACGGTACCGGTTTTCAGTTTTCCATCGAGATCATAGCCTGTTATTAAAAACGATGTACGCTAAATAACATATTAAAAAAAAAAACGGCGTGCGTTTTTGTACAACGATGGGTGTAACCTATTAACCCCTTACCCCGACGTACACGTACACTCGCTCATGCACATGCACACATACAAACTCAAGTACAAATACACACACACACACATACACATACTGACTCAGTACTCAGACTCACGCACGCACTCAGACACACAGCTTTCGACCACATAACAATATTACTTATATGATATTATTATTTACCGTTCGCCCACTCATTTCAGTCTCGTCTTATCATCGCTACGTTTCACTTTCAATCGTTATTGTTATCGATGTAGTCTGTTGTTTGTTTTGTTTTTAAGACCATTATGCCGTTCCGCGATTAATATAATAATATTGTTATCGTTATATCATATAATACTTAAACATTATAGTGTACGATGCGACAAATGTTTTCCAGATGTCCCCGTGCGCCGTCAGATACGAATCCATACTGTTAGCCGACCAGAAGTACGAAGATCGTGAGAGACCTGCACCATCGCCACCGAACCCGACTCGGCCGACACGCAGCAGGCTACGACCGCGACCAGAGCATCGCCAAAAGTTGCGGTCCGACGCTGCCACTGCCGCCACCGCTACCGACGTGTCCGCGCTGTGTCGACACTTTTTGGCCGCCTACAACATACGACCAGACTTCTTTTGCAAGTTTCAAGGCAGAACAAGTTTGCTGCAATGCCGAAAATCAGGTACAGTCGTTGTATATACTTAAAAATATATAATAGTTATACATAATATTAATGCTACTTGCACGCAATTTTCGGACGATATATAATTATGTGCTTGAGGAATAGTCAAGTAGTTTTATTACACTTGTAGTGATTTTCGTATAATATTATCAAATGGCAGTTATGTCGTTTTATGTCCAAGTGTTAGATGGACGCATACCCATTTATGCAACGAATTATATTCGTTAATAACGTGTGCCAAAAAACATTTTTAAAATAACGTTATTTTTACCAAAGGCTCCACACTGTTGTCTCGCCGTTTGTTGACAGTCTTTATTGTACTTTCATGATTAAAATTATGAACAAAACTGGTTTTCAGCAATTAAATAATGCGAATGGTGGATTTGGAATTATTATATAGTATCATATCATTTATAGTAAAATATAATTTACTAGCAACGCGTTGCAAAGTATTCATATACTGTTGGTATATCTTATATTTTTTTATAATTATTTTTTTGGTATTTTCGTTTCTATATTCAACAAAATTTAATTTAATATTATAAAGCAAATTATGTTATTTAAATATATATTCTGTATATAATTGTTTACTAAGAAAAACTACATCACTTCTGAAATTTAATTAGAAAACTCAAATAATATAACAGTTAAACATAAAGAAAAATGTTCTATCTCGATATCTTATTTAATTGTATCCATCGTATTTTACGGCTTTGCTATACCGCTTGTACATATTTAGTACAGAAATACAGAATAAGTTGTAGATATATAGGTACTATATGTTAAATTGACTTACCTATCTATGGTATTATCATATTATGAAAACACTAAAATTTATTGAAGACTAATATTATAGACCATTGAAGATTGAAAACGTTAAATATATATTTAAAATATATTTTTAATTGTGTAACTATTGGAATGCATTACTTTAAGTTGATACTACTTAATACGGATTTACTATATTTCAACATTACATAATTTAATATTCGATTTAAATCAATTGTATAAGTTTCAAAAATACCTAGTTAGTAAAAATAATTTGTTGGAGGCTTTATGGTTAATAATCGTTAACGTTTCATGAATAATTATCATAACTCATAAGCATGCTTAGCTCTGTTACTCTTAGGGTGCTAAAACACCATTGCACCAACCATACTGAATAGCGCACGAATTAGATTAGATCAATTAAAATAGTTCGTTAGCATTAGCAACACTATACACGCAGTTGAATAAATCAAAAATATAATACAATATTCGCAGATGTTAATAATTTTCCGAAATGCAACCACAAACAATACTGATTGCAAAATTTATGAATATGATATTTATTAATTAAATCGAATTGGTATAGTGCCAATATGGGGGCAACGGTGATCAACATCCTTATACGAATATAACCCTCATTATATCAATGATTATTATCAAATTTTTATAAATAATAGGTGTATTTTATGTTATATAATAATTATAATATTTTGTTGGGTACTAGAAACCTGTAAGTTAAAATCATCATATTTTCGTTAGTAGACAGTATAATAGTGTCCAATAAATATTTATTAAAAATAATTTAAGTGACTGTTTCAAATCTCCGTGGGAAACCTAACTTGTCAGATTATTTTCTTTGGTTACAACCATACAATTATGTCATATTAATCATTAATTAATTGTTATATTTTAATTATAATATTATTCAATTAATTAATCAACTCTTATTAAAACAAATTTCTGAATAATATACAATTATTCGCATTATTTTACAATAGATTTTTGGTTAAAGATTGCAACTTTCAGATACTGTATCTATATGCATATTATTATCAAATATTCAAATTATCAAAATATATTTTCCGTTATCTTATTTAAAATATGCCAACAATCAACCGTATTGGTTAAGCAATATTTATTTAGAAAATAAATTAAATGTTAAAAACTGTACAACCTAAATTTACTAGGCTTGATCAATATTTGTGTTAAATAAATTTAATTAAACTAAAATAATTTCTTAAAGAATGTGACGCGTAACTACTTACTGTCATTATGCATTTAAAAATATTTCATTGGATTTTTTTTTTAAAAATCTTAAAATTGAAAAGATAACTGATAAGTTCAAAAAAATGGACATTTGACTTAAAACGTATTATAAAAATTATAAAATGTATTGAACCGAAAAATAAATAATTTATTTTAATTTATTGATCTTGATATTATTATTATAAAAGGACATAGTATCAACAGGTAGTTATTGTTTTCGTCTCTTTAATGAGTAATTTAGAAAAATTATTGCCACTTATTTCCTTCGTGGTGGGATTTAAAGATGATTTCCTTATTATCGAATTGAAATTAGAGATGATTTATAAGAATATCGTTAAATACTATAATATTTCTGCTTCATCGATATTGTAATTTAAAACAAATTAAACGTTAAATAATATACAAATATAATTTCTTATAACTTGCTTCAGTTAAGTTTAAAAAATCAAATACCAATTAATATTTCATTTTAACCTACTGTTGTAGAAACATAAATTAAGGCTATTTCTATACTTCCCGCTAGACGATAGAGATAAAGAAACAGAGAAATTGTGGATGTAAACTTATTGTATAGTATTTTGCATGGCTTTAATTTATTTTATAGCAAAAGTATAGGAACATAATATACTAGATATAGAAATAAGTAATAAAATACAAGTATCATCTATATAATAACAAGTTACAGCCTACAATTATTGTAGCGGATTGCCAGATTGTTTTAATAAATAAAAATAATGAACAATTCAAAATATACTCCATTTAAAGTATCACTTTAAAAATGTATTTATGTTCTCTAATTTTGATGAATTATGTACTTAAAACTAATTGAATACATATTACACGGATAATAGTATAGATAACAACACTTGGTAATCTACAAACTAAAAACTAGTTATTACTTATGAAAATATTCAGTTTAGTTTCTTAATTTGTCTTAATGTACCTAATCATAAGTAACTACTAAAACAACTCTTCCTATATATATATAATATACTCATTTTATAATACCATTTTTTGACGGGCATTGTAATTATGGTTTTTAATAAGGTAATGGTGAGGCACCTTGCTGTGTGCCTCACCAAAAGCAATGATAGACGTCGTATTTTATTGCAGTATTTATATACAGGGTGATTTACCAAGCATTCTTACCCTCTTTTGTTTTCTCTTTAATGAAATTTTCAAAATTTGATTTTTGGAACTTTCAAATAATCTTATAAATACCATAATTTTTGTATTACTTAAAAAAGATCTTGGAGAGATATAAATTTCTATTTTTCTACCAAAAATTATTTAGCAGATAATTTTTCTAAAAAATTTGACGTATTAAGAAAAAATTATAACAAGTAGATTTTGAGTTATTTTGAGTAACTTTGTTTTTGTATACTATAATGTGTTTAGAAGATACGGGGATATAGTAAAATGAACATTTTAGTGATTAATTTTATCAACTATTACATAAATAATTTGTAACGATGGTCCAAGGATAACAAATACTAGATCTAATATTACATCTAATTTATATTTTTGTAAGACCATTTTTGAGAACTATAATAATTATCCTTAGTATACAAATTGTAATAACTGAGAAACTACTCGTTTGAATTATTAATCAGATAACTACATAACAATTTTCAAAAAAAATATCCATTTAATAATTAGCAGTAAAATGAGGGGAGGGGTTCCATTTGATAAGCTGAAGTTTATTATACCTTAGGACACTCCTTAGGTAATACAAAAAATAAAACAAGAATTTGAAAATATAGTCTTTGAGTATATTAGAGGTGAGCTTTTTTAGTGAATCGCCCAATATTTATCGAAATGATGACTTTACCAAGTATTTTAAACGTAATAGTTCAACTAAAATTATTAAAATAATTTTGAATGAATAACCGAAAATGTTGTGTACATATAGATACGCCGTAAAAATAAAATGGATACAAACCATTTAACTTTTATAAACTCTCTCCTTACCTACCTACTGACTACTTGTTTGATCTAACAGAAATGTTACAGAGAGAGCGCCAGCTATATTATAAATTCATAAATAATAATATTATTATTATTATTATTACTATTATTTATTTAATTATTTTATAATGTCTCATTTCATCTGATATATTTTATATTTTATTTACCATGAA
>PVMI01033282.1:0-10689 GCA_008528875.1 Aulacorthum solani | reverse complement strand
GTAGGAACTTACATTCGCCCGGCTGTATACGGTATTAATATATGGGGTGTAACAAAACTACCTGAAAAATGAAAAATTGATACTACTTAAACGTTTAAAAAAAATGATGAACATTATATGGTTAGTAAATAATTTTAGATTTACCTTTTATTCGGAAATTCCCAAAAAGAATGTTTTGAGAAAAATTATTACGATTTGAATTAATTTACTCCAAAAAACATTGATACTTTAAAAATGTGTAAAAAAAAACTAGGTGCTAGACTTAAATTAACGTTTTAATCCTCAAAATTTTTATAAAAATCAGATTTACAAATTTGCTATTTTGAATTATTCAAAAAAAAAACAATACAATTTTAAATAATTTATTTTAACTATAAAAAATTTAAATTTATCAATTTTATATGTACTTATAGCACAAGCGTTTTATAAATTATCAATAAAAAAAATTTAATATTAATCAAAACAAAAGTTTTTTCATTTGTCAGGTCATTATGTTACTCTTTGTATAATATTATAGGTTATTTCACCCGCATTACACAATTTTATGAAAACATAATATTATATTTATAAAATATATAACTATAGCGTGATCAACACATATTTTGAATACTATATATACATATTATTACACGGCATTATGTTTTTCATTAAACTCAATGATATCCTCAATTTAAATAATTGGAATAATTTTAATTTACTGAAGCTATAAATAATATAATTTTTAAATGTTTTTTTTATAATTTTGTATCTTTTTATATCTTTTTATATCTATTAAATCTAAAATATATAAAAAAAATATTTCATTTATTTTTAATATATATTATGTATTATGTATTATTTATAGCCCACATAAATAATTAATAAATTATAATGTAATTAATATTATTATTATTATGTTATCATAAACTATTCCAATATTATATTAACTAAAACTGTTAATAGATATAACTTTAGATAGTCACTCGTAGAATTAAGACTATAATAAACTAAAATTGATGATAAAATTAAAATTTTGTAAAAAATGTATTTGTTATAACCAAAAACAATTAAAAAATGTCCAATATTTGAAAAAAATATGCTTATTTTATCGTCTATACAAAACAACTGTTTGCTTGAAAAATGTTAAGCTGTACTAAAAACAAAGTGACATAAAATAAAGAAACGCAAATAATTTTTTTTAATTTTTTTTTTAAAAGTCTACTTATTATTCTTTAAAATCATTAAACAAAATATATATATATATGTACTTCAACATTGTATTATATTATATTCTGAATGTCTGAATAGTATAATATCTTATGGATCGATAGAATTAAATTGGTGGTAGAGTAGATCACAAAATATATTGTATTACTACGGTTAGGTTTGTACCTTTGGGGCAGAAACACGGAAACGGAAATGATAGCATTGTTGTTATAACATACCTGAAGGCAAAATATAATATCCTCATAATTTTACCTACATGGAAACATCGTCGTTATCCTGTAATCGGAGCGAAAAATAACCCCATATAACACCGTACGGGACATCCGGACCCATATACAGTACGCGTATTTATATTTAATCTCAACATTTTGTATAAAATAACACTAAAAACATAAAAGTAATACGCTATAAAAAAATATCAAACCAAAAGAAAAACTGGAGCACTCGATGACGACAACGATGTGTGAATAAAATCGTGAAGTTTTGAGCAAGAAAATATGTATTATGGTAATGTTTTTTAGGCTTTACATTTTTTTATGAAATGTAAATTTACCACACCTTGTTAAATT
Source organism: Aulacorthum solani (assembly GCA_008528875.1). Lineage (NCBI taxonomy): Eukaryota > Metazoa > Arthropoda > Insecta > Hemiptera > Aphididae > Aulacorthum > Aulacorthum solani. The sequence goes on along the minus strand of PVMI01033282.1, from coordinate 8,914 downwards.
GTATAAATATATGCACCTAATGTTATTTTCTATAAAATTATCGATTATAAAATGGTAGAGTGTCATGTGTGGCGAGTTTTCCACGTGTAGAGCGTTGAAAGCGAATATTACTCTAAAACAGCTGAAAATAGGTTTTGTAATATCCAGTGATATTATGACGATGAATATACCCACTATAATTGTTTGGACTTAAGTAATAAATTCTTAAAGGTAGCAATGTAGCATCGCGAATAGTGACGAAGATAACAATATTGCAATGATGTCGTAATTGTGTTAGGAGAAATTGTATAGAGATTGATCCCTTGAGGTTTTTTTATGTTTTTGGTGAAAATTCAGTCAGTAAATATGAACATGGTCCGATTAATAACTCTTTTTAATTTTCATTATCGTTATTATTTTAATATGTTTTATTAACGCACTAGACTTACACACTTCACAGACATATTAAGTTAAAACATTGGATTTTTAATTGGGTAGTATTTAATAATAAAATGTTGGCCTGAGAAATTATACATCAGCTGTTTATCGATTATAACTTTAAATTTTAATTATTTAAAGCAACGGGCCTCTATAATAGCACTTAAAATCGAGGTTATACCTAATAAATAATAATATACGTCTACACATTTACAAACAATAAATTACGATGTGAAATACTAAAATCATATAAAAGCATTTATAGAGATTTATATGTGTAGGGATTTTGTAGATAAAATTTGAAAACATAAATGTAGCCGAGTACACTGTGTACGATAAATATGTCACTATTATTATATTTTATTCAGATTGAAAATTTTTTAATAACCTATAATATGTATAGTATGCATTTTATAGTGCCACTTATTTGGACAGTGGTGACCTTAGTGAACTTATTTTCATATAATTTAATGAAAATTAAAGCATACACTGACTACATTAGTGTGTATAGTCACTGTCGGCCACTAACCAACTATATAGAAATTCATATTGTGGAAGGTTGTCAAATATAAGTAAGTATAAGTACTATGAAAACATTGCTATATGATAACAAATGTGATGCGTACCAAAAGTGAAAAATACCACAAATTTTATCGATTGACACTTGAAAAATATATGAAAACATATAAATAATTATTTCATTTTCGTTGTACGTTTTACGGTTTGATTTCAATCGTAATAGTATAAATACCTCCAGACGATCAAAAATGTGTCAAAAAAAAATGTTTGTCGTATACGATTTAATACAGTGACAGATATTAATTATTGTGACTCGAGTTTTTCGACTTATTCACGTTTCGAATGTAATATTATTGTTTTGTATAAGTACTGCAGCCCCGCGCACGTCTTGTTCTTCTCCATAGACAAAAGTTCCAAAAATGAAACCAAAAAAATTGAAAAAAAAATACAACCTATTATTAAAAAATAATTCCACTGCGTAATATAGCGCTTCCAATAGTAATTATGCAACTGCAAAGACATAAAATTATCATAAAATATAATTATTTTATAAATTTTTTCCTAACCACATTGTTTAAAATGTGAATTATATAGGTAGGTGAAAACCTATATTTTTTTAACGAATCGACAAATATTAAATGAACGTATTTTTACTTTAGCGTTATGATGGCCTCGATGGTAAATATTCGTCAAATTAAAAATTCCTACTATTATCAGCTGATTGGTAACGATTTAAATATAATGATGGTAATAAATTTCCAAATCAAAACTTAAAAGAAACTAAATTTCTACATCATTATATTTTTTTTAATGAATTATTATTAATTTATTCATTCAATTTTCCTGTATTATGTTTCTATTTCCAAATTCAAATACACGTGTGCTTGATATACTATAATATTATATTAGTATGTAATATTGTTTGGCACATAACTTACTCTATATCTCAATTTCGTAGTTTGTGTAGAGTGATTCACAGACTATGCTCACCCCCATTTTATCTTTTAATAAGCATTTATTCAAATTCTCATTTTTTAAATGTTCCAGTATCATTAATACCATAATTGTATAAATTTAGGTTTTTTATACCATTTGTGAGCAGTGAGCACCATTTATTTGTGTATTCAGTTGCATACTTTTTAAAATAAGAAGCAATTTTTTTTATAAATTGTTAATCATATATTATGCGCATTGCACATGAGTTTTTTGGAAAAATAATGTAAATACGATATCTTAAAAAAAAATCAAACTACTTATTTCCCAGTTATAAATCAGACGTTGTGTAATAATAGGAAAGTACTCCTTAACAATAGTTGTACTTTACATATAAAATATATTTATGCAATACTTATCCTAGTACTTGAGTCTTTAACACAGACAATTTTTACAAGTTATAATATTTTATAGATGTAAATCATTATAACTTTTAAATTACTATGGGACCCATATAGACTTATGTCTATTATCACGGACTGCTGTAATCATATTACTATGGGTACCTACACAGTTTTATAATTCAGAAATTAAGAAAAATTAATAAATAATTTAGATTTATACATCAGTAATTTTAAACGGTGGCGATGACGCTCCGCTGGGGGGCAAGGTGAATAGATTTTAGGCACCGAGAGTGTTCACATAAAAAAGTTGTACATGCGATGTGATCTAAAAATAGTACACACTTGATAATAAATAAAATAACCATCAGTCACTCTAATAGTAGTATTACTACTACTATGTTAAACAATGAACAATAATTTATTATTGATTGTTTTCAAAATTGATTATCTTTATTATTTTGGCGATTGTGCAGCCTGCACATTATATTTTATTATACTTTATTATCTTGTCGTATTGGTTGTCGTTAAAGTTTTTAAAATTTCCAATTTAATTATATAATATTCAATCGGTTAAATCCGATTAAATCGGGAAAACCCCGTTCCATAGGCGAAGAGTCAACACTATTATTTTTTTATTCAATAATCAAAAATCATGTCTACAAGAACAAATAAGCCTAGCAATGTTTTTTTTTTTTTTAAATAATCTTATTATTATAATGAATAGAATTATTACAAATTAATAACATTAAAAAGTTTTTTTTTAATGTGTTATTTGATAAATTTACTAGTAATCTAAAAAAAAAAATGAAATTTAAATTGAATAAAAACACTAGTTGATCCATTAAAATTTTTTTATTTTTTATTTTAAAAATCATAAACTTAATTCTTATCTTTTTTTACGTATCCTTAATTATGGAATTCTCACATAGGGTGGCGTTAAAAAATTCATCGCAACTCAAATAGACCTTAACTTAAAAAAAGGTTGAGAAATAGGTATTATAAATGAACATTTTACAAATATCTCATGCTTAGCAAAATAAGGTAAAAAGGGTAAACTTTAGTTTTTAAAAAGTAGTTTTTACCTCTACATTCCTTAAGTGATATACCTACAATGAATTTAAGTTTTTGAAAATATAATCTTTAAGTATAGGTATACTTAATTATTCCTAAAATTCCTAAATTTAATAAATACTTACCTAATTAAAGGGAAATATGTTGCTGAACATGATTTTAGTTAACCACTCTGTATTAACTCTAATATTGTGTAAATAATTTTGAATTCAAAACAATAGTCAATTTCATTATAATATTATCTGCTATATAGCTTGTAGTGCAAACAATGGGTAAACGTTTTTAGTTTTCTTTTCCTTACGATTCAAATATTCTTAAGTGGCATTCGAGTAAATAATGAAACTACGATTAACTTGAAAAATAATGTGTATCATTTGAAATATTAGTACATTTTCTTGACACAAATTACTTACATAAAATATACGACCACAGTACGCTCCGTCGTATAATGGAATTGATGTTTTAGTTTTTTGCCTTAAGTGCGTTGTGTTTTTTTTTCAAACAAAAAAATCCATTATATTATTATTATAATGTATATTGAACATTGATTGATAACCGTCACCTGCAGCGTTGTGCTGGATATGGGTTAACTTTGAAAACTCAAGAAAGGCCTTGAGCGAAGAACTCTTGAATTTCCCTGTGTTTTGTTCAATTATTTTTTTTTCAAATATATTACGACAGTAATAAACCATAAATCATTGTTGTCATAATATTACATAATTACGTGAGAATAATATAAAGAAAATTGATATTTATTGTCGTTTCTGAAAAAAAACATATCACTGCAATCATATAGAACTGGAATCACTTTTGTCAATATATGATATATATATATGTACATCAACGATTGATAGAGTCCAATCGAGGAACATAATTGGAAATTGCAAGTTTTAATAGAAATGTCTTGTATAATAATATGTTGTAATATAGCTTGAAAGTAAAAAATCGATAGCATATTTTTATTTCATAGTTTGCCGGATGTGTGCGAGCGTATTCGACTTTTAAACACACAAAGGTCACAATATATATCGCTGGTGCTTACCTACGTCCTACATAATATACGCGACTACCCAGACATGATATAAAATGACATTATGATTGTATATATGAGAAGGTTATTCTGAATTAATGCAAAAAGAAGTATTTTCAGGGAGCGATTGCGATTTAAATAAACTATGGAAAGGTTGCACCATAATGTTATACGCCCGTTTACGATAGCTTTGGTAAGGACAGGCGCAATTGTTTTAAGTTCTATATAGTTTCTATGTGCTATGTTCTGGATACCGGAAATGCATTTTTAGTCTGGACTCACGACAATATAGATTAATAACTATAACGCTATAAAATGAATAGTTACACATCTATATTATGCTGTAAATGTTATAAAAGTATAAAGCATCAAAAGGCGTCAAGATATGCACCTCATAACTATACATAATTTAATAAAACCAAATTAAGAAAGAAGCGGATGTTTCCATGTAGGTTTAATAAAAATGTATAATATGATTAATTACCAACTATATTGTCAAATAATATAATATTATAATATTGAATTAAAAACAAAAAAACCGATAGGTTTTTACTTTTTTAAATTCATAAAGCTTACGGTATTTGACAGTGTACCTATAATGTATTGCTAAAAATATGTCTGATAATTTAATTTAAAAAATCTACAGACACGTAAACGGTGTGGTTTAACGATTGAACTTATTTCGGACATTTTATAAGAATTAGGTTTTTAAATATTATAATTTTTAGTTCATAAATTAGGAACAAATTTATATATTTTTATACCCCCTTCCCTAAGATTTATTTCTGTGCATGTGTGGCTGTCTAATATAATAAAGATATAGGTACTCGTGTGTAATAATATAGTGATTTAATAATGATATTATCGTTATTGTAATCTTACACTTCTTTTTTTGGCTCGTGGAGCTGTTTTCGTTGGCCTCATTGCTCTTGTATTTTATATTTATTATACTGTTGTGTATTCAATTCGATTTTTTCTTTCAATTTATTGAAACCTAATAGTTCAGCCCGTTCACGAGAACGTATTATGTTATGCTTTTTCACACCTGCCTGGCCCCAATTCAACTCTATGGGCTTAATTTTAACGATAAAACATAATCCTTATTGATACTTACATTAGTTATAGTAATAGCATATTCGGTTTATTCAAGAGTTGTCTTGTTTATTTTAAAACGCTTTATTTAATATTTCAACACTCTTGTCTTATTTTAAAACTCAGACCTATCATTCAGCTGATATTATGGTACATACATATACTTTTTTAAAACTCAAAAATACTTATTCGAATGAAAACTTCAGAGTAAACAATTTAATCGTATATCCTACTTTTGTAATTATAGTTTATGTGTAAATATTAACAATAATAATATGAGATGTAGATAACTATATTAAAACAGTAAATGCTCACTCAAGAAATGTACTCGGAATAATTAATTCTCACAAAAAATTCAATACGTTGAATTTTAGTGTAATTTGATTAAAAAATATATAGCAGTACTGGAGTTATTATTGTGTCCAAACAATGTCGACCTTAGACGACCTTTACGGTCGTGTGTCTATACGATCGATTTAATCATAACCATATCAGACGAATCGACGATGACACTCTTGTGAACATTCCGCTCAATAATATTTCCAATTTTATTTTTATTCGTCATTTGGCGATGTGTACACATGATAGGCAATAACCTACTGAGCCACGAACACAACAGTCGTATTATTAATATTATAATATTACAACAACGACAATATAATATAATTAGGTATAGTGTAGACAATTATTATTATCGGCGCGCATTTTATTGTCACGGTAAGTCAATTAATTATGAAATCTTGTTTTTTTTTTTTTTTTGAAAATAATAATAACGAACGTATAATAGAATATTGGTCTCGCACGAAACCACGTCAGCTGTCAGAGGCGACGACGGCATAGCGTAGGTGAAAAAGCGAAAAACGAACAAACTACGCGTAACCCGCGACGAGGAAAATATAAAATGAAACCGCCGGAATCGGTCAAATAGGTATAATAATACTCCTGTTAGATTTCAATACAATACACGAGGTGATTATTTCAATGGTAAACACACTCATTGTCTCGAAAAGTATAATATTGACAATTTCTACAGTATATTGTTTGATTAGGAAACAAAATTATTTTTATCGATTTTTTCACATTTTTGAAACACCAATAGACGTACATTTTTTATTCCGTATTTCTATTATAACAGGGTCATTGTCCGAAAATGTTGAAAGCATGTCTAACAAGTCTTTAATTAGTTTAAGGTATTTAAAGTTTTTACAAGTCGAGTGGAAAGGTACAAGGGTATTACGTAAAATGTTTTTCCACTACTTGGCTCGTCAAAACTTTTAATACTAATTACTATTATACAACACATATAACTAAACTACTACTACCCAAAATTCGATTTTTACCAAACCTTTTGAAAGGTTAGGTCGGCTACATCAGAATGTAAAAAAAATATGTGTCTATGCGCTGTCGTTCAAAATCGCTTGAAAATAATTGAAAAATCATTAGTTTTTTCCTACAATTTTTCATGACTTCACATTTTGTAACGAAAAATAAAAATATTTTCAAATAAGCGTTGTGTAATACTTTTCGAGATAATTTTGAGGATTATAACCATTAAAATAATCGCCAATGTATTGCCACTGCGGCATAATATATTTGTATAATATATCATCGTTCGGCGTTATTATAATTTTTTCCTACAGGTATACCTCATTGTTTACCGTCGTCGTGAATAAAACGTATTTTTTTTCTTCTTCCTCTACCCGCTGAGACACCATTACGCTTAAGTTTGCTTTATCACTAATATGTCGTACACTCGATCGACTCCATGGCAGTTTCGGATATAATATTATAATAATAATTTGTAATATTAATATTATTCGTGTCGGGCGATAAGTACGTGTTGGAGGGTAATGATGCAGTGTGCGGGGTGCCACCGGTGAGGGGAGTACAATATATTATTAAAAAATACAAAGCGAACACACACACACAGCGTACACAATCACAATAATAATATAACAAGCCGACAACCACGCGTATAATTCGACTTGAAGGCAGTCTCGAAAAACCACGCCCATATATGACCATTTGTATTCGAACCATTTTATTGATGTTTCTTCATAATGTTTTATATTATTTTGTCACGAAACAACGCGGCCCGTTATCAACCGGCCAACATTATCTCCATCCCTCTCTCACCCCCTGGCATTCAACCCCAAAAAGCTCCGTCAGCTCTCGAATGCACACACTGCAGTCATGGGTGTCCATTATTTTCTTCTATTCGCACTGCTCCTCTCTCTCCCTCGCTCTTATATATCGTGATAAAACCGTAAAATAATATTTAAAAATTTTAGTTTTAATACTGCTCTCATAATGTACGATACGATGCGGTGGCGGCGAAGGTCGTCGCTGATTGCTATTCGGATCACAACGACGCGTCTCTACCGTGGTGGTAATTAATTCGGTAGCTAATTTGCATTTCTCTCGCCCCCTCGGTAAATTAATATTATATATTATAATATTATATTATATACACACGTATAAACGTGACCTTATACATGGTGATTGAAGTGAGGGGGTTTGCGGTGGGATGGCTTCCTGTTTCCACTTTTTATGATTCACATTTTTCATCCCACCGCTTATTTTGTGCGACCGTTTAACCGATGACGAGCACCAAATACCTTATGAAAGGCATCACTCCACTTATTTTGAGCCACTTTTAACAGTAATTATAGAATTGCAGCATTTATAGGTACTTTTACTCCCTACTATCAATTTTCCGAACGATACACGGCGGAAATGAGGCCAAAAAATTGAAACTAAAAACGCTTAATTATAATGTATTGTTTTACTTACAACATGTTATTATTATTCTATCTATCGACGATATCTGGGTATCTGGATATAATGGTAGTATCGATTTTTGACGGAAAACATACAGAGGATTCGAATATTTTACCCGAGGCTTGGAGTACTGGTGGATTTTTAAATTTTGAAGGGAATATTAAATTTAATATTTTAAGTATGATTTTATATACTTCTACCTATTTACAGAAAATGTCATGTATAGAATAGGGATGGAAACAAAATAGTGACACGTTCTCGATACGCGTTTCTATGTATTGTATTTACCATAGGGTATTTTCCGGTGATTGTGATGAATGAATCAATCTGTGATGCAACGTGTATAAAATATATGTAGTCAAGATGGATAAAAAAAACTAATACTTAAGTTAAACATATGACAAAAATTATAAAGATTTTGATATGGATAGCAAATAATTTAAGATTTACTTGCAGTGACTGAAAATTCTAAAAAAAATATTAAAATAAATATGTAAACAAATATAGAAATTTTAAAAAATAAACTTCTCACCTAGGTATTTTAAATGAACATTTTTACCGTCGAAATTTTCCTAAAAATTACATTTATCTAACCAATGTTTTGAAATTTAAAAAAAAAATCTAATAAATTGTCCATACTATAACCAATAAATGTATAATATATATA